>JACJUY010002552.1:93190-104650 GCA_014220935.1 Platorchestia sp. MABIK | reverse complement strand
GAGACAGAACCTCGAAATGAGCATATCAAGCAATGAAGAAAAGTTATAGTTATTCAAATAAATTACGCTAAGTTCTTACAATTTTTCGTTGACATCTTAATTTCCATTTCAAAATTAGTTTCGAAAACTGGTTGGGTGTACTATAGCTTGAGGTCTACCGCCATATATCGCCCACCCAGGTTCAGCTTGAGATGTACAAATTAAGTGTTTATTGCTAAATTAAACGTATGGAATAAGTAATATCCATTTGCAACCTAACCTCACCTAACGCTAACTTCACGCTAACGCTAACCTAACGCTAACCTCACCTAACGCACGTTAGGTGAGGTTGGGTTTCCTCACCTAACGCTATAGTACTAGCTAGAGGTAGATCTCATGCTATAGTGTGGTAGAGCTCACGCTACAGCAGCACCAACTGGTTGTCACTGTGAAGGTGTGTTTGTGAAGCGCCTTGGCAACGCTCTCTGCAGGAAATTATTAAAATGTACGATGTCAGATCGTACGAAATTACGAATACAGATGCCTTGAATAATAGAAAATGCGAACGTAGCTCAAATGATGCTTTACGGTTTTACGATTGCCTTCACCTGGTTTGAAGTTTAAAGAAAGTTAGATTTCGATTATTTTAACGAAATACTTTAATTTTTGAAGTTCCAAACGAAGTGAAATGAAGCATTCGATAAATCAAATCTTCACGAGCCTTTTCCCCACGCATAATTGGAATAAAGAGAAAGATTACCTTTAGCTCCCGAAGAAAACAACGCCATTGAGTAGACCATTGCCCCTTTAGTTCTTGATGGGGCACTAGGGATTATGTAAAGCGTTTCAGGAAGAAATTTTGCATTTCCGCACAAGTTCTCACGGAGATGGAGATGCTGTGCGAGGAGCCGAGGACGGTGTATCCTTTCCGCTTTTTGTGCCCGTGCGGGGCTGCC
Source organism: Platorchestia sp. MABIK (assembly GCA_014220935.1). NCBI lineage: Eukaryota > Metazoa > Arthropoda > Malacostraca > Amphipoda > Talitridae > Platorchestia > Platorchestia sp. MABIK. The sequence goes on along the minus strand of JACJUY010002552.1, from coordinate 103,715 downwards.
GCTTGCCTGCAACGCTCCACTGCCCCGGCAGTTGTGTGCAGGACGTCGTGTGGCAAGTGTCAGTTGGCTGCGGCGCTGCGAGCGTGACACGCGTGACCACCGTCGCTTCTGCTGACGCTGTTGTGCCGAGTTGAACGAGGTGCATACCAGCAACTTATGCTATGATCCGAAGATATTTGTCAATGCGTACAATTCGAGGGTTTTTTATGTCGTTTGACATCATAGAAAGCATTTTTCTCTGGGACACTTCTTGCGGTTGACGTAGCTTTTTAACTGAGTCGCACAGCAAACGTGGATAATAATTAACACACTTTAGGGCTTTTACTAATGTAATTAGATAAGGTGAATTATTTGTACTATTTTAAGTTTAAATAATTTGAAGTCGAATTATAAATTCCTTCAAATACTTGAAGGCTATGTGACTCCTGAAGTACAAATGGTCGTCAGACACGTCGAAACAACAGCTCACTCAATTTTCATCGGCAAGTCTCGAATTCTTCTTGTACGTATTTCTCCCTCTCATTTTCGCTGTTTAATGATATACGTTTGTTTCAATTTTGACGAACGTAATACCTTGAAGTGTTTAGGGTTTTTGATCTTTTTTCCCCAAAACACTCGTCAGGCCCTGTAATGTCATCGTCGTTTGAAGCGCATACTTTTTTCACCGCAGAACAATAATTGAACTGTTGCGGTGGTAAATTGTGTGTATTGTTTGAGACTGATGCATCATGTGGTGCGATGTAGGTAACTATCGTGAACAGCCTCTGTCATTTTATGGCAATTACTTTTGAACCATGCCGTTTTTAATCCAGTTGTATAAAAAAATCTTTTGAGAAAAACTAATAGTGGAGGTGAGCTGTTGGTTAAATTTATTTATAAAATATTGGGTACACGTAAACGAAATCGCTACAGTTAGGAAACACGGGATCGGGAAAATCTCTCAAGTTTTCTTCATTTCAGCCACAACCTTTGTGAAATCCACATTGTTAAAATTCAACTCTCATAATTTATGTTAGATTATAACATTGCTCAAAATTCAGTTCATAACAATATTTATTGGCCTGATTATTACATTACGAATGAATCGTGGTTCTAAAATAAAACAAAAAATTTGGCGTAAATTGACAAAATACTTTTATGAAAAAGCTTGCTGTGTAAGCTACTTTTCACTGCAAAGTAACAACTTCATTCCATCGTAAATTGAGATGAGGGGTCGCTGGGTCGATAGTTCACTATCATAGTTATACTGTTGTGGACACGCGTTGGGAGGTTTAGCAATGCAGAAAATTTAGGGTGAAAGGCCTTTGCTATCAAGGGGCTGCTACCACTACTGCTGATCCTCAAACAACTTTTCAAACATTCATCAGTACATGTCACTCCCGCTGCGTTGTAACTTTGCTGGTTTGTTTTAAGCCGACTGTGTACTTTGTTATCGAAGACCATCTCCCCTACTTTCCCAATGCTTATTGGGGAGTCCGCAGTTGCATTTTGCTGGTGACCCTGATGGAAAATTTTCCATAAAATTCTACTTCTTCTTCAATGTGCAGTATGTTGAATAAGAACTGGCTAAGCCACTAGAAAGTGTTGAAGAAAACGTTTTTTGGAAGCTGAGGAATTTGTGTGGAAAAGCAATGGAATACGGTAAATTTAAGTCTTTTTCTGCTCAATCTATCGAGCGTTTTTTAGCAGTAAATTATAGACGCTTGATGCTTTTTCTCCAGGAATATTTTTATTCAATTTAATCGTTAATACAAATTTTCAAATTTGTGATTATATAACTCGCAATTCTAAAATAGCTGCTTAATAATTGGCAGATGCATTATTTTATCTTCATAGTTGAGCAACCCTTGCGTTCTAGAAATCCGTAGCCTGTTTCACAGGAGCGATTATTTGTGTTTTGTTTCCGAGCTCGAAATTAATAATTATCTTGAGCTTACGTTCTCCTTCTAAGATCATCTGATCACAGGCGTTCCTTAATTAGGTACTCGTTTCTTTTGAATCTACAAGTTAATTCTTGAGCCGAGCTATTCGAGTTACTGAGAGGCCATATTGGAAATCACTTTCGCATCATTATTGTTCGTGGATTTAGACACGAGGTTCGCGGGAGACTGGTATAGGGGAAGTAGTAGCTACTCACTTCTGTGAGAGAACTTCATGTTATTTTTTTGTAATTAGTTCTTCCTGAACAATTCGAGTGAAAATATTGTTGTGCATCGTTCTCAGTCCTGGCTCCCTCATGGGTAGATTGCTCGCTGCCTCATATGGGAAACTGCATTCGTGCTCGCATCACTGCGCGGTCGGAGACGCCACTCGGTGTCTCCAAAAATATAACTTGTAACACGAGCTTCTGTTTAATGGAAGTACATAAGCTGAGTAACCGAGACAAAATTTCAGCTTGACTTACTGTGTGTGGCTCATTTAAATACTTGATGAGAAAGTAATGGTCTTTACGATGACAGCTGTGCATATTTAAAGTGCAATTGAATTAAAACTGAATCTTTAGTGTGCGAAAATCCACCGTTCCGTGGTTATGGGAACACAATACACAAATCGAATTGATTATATGATTTTTTCTCAACTGAAATGTTATCAAATCTAAATTTGTCTCAAGTAAATGATTTAAACTTGAAAGCCATTTAAAGTTACTTTTCCAAGGTAAATGGCAATTGTTTTTATTTAAAGAATGGCTACAAATCATACTTTTTTTTTCAGTACGCCTGCAATTCCTATTTCAAATTCAAGATCGTATAGACTCCGNAGACACGAGGTTCGCGGGAGACTGGTATAGGGGAAGTAGTAGCTACTCACTTCTGTGAGAGAACTTCATGTTATTTTTTTGTAATTAGTTCTTCCTGAACAATCCGAGTGAAAATATTGTTGTGCATCGTTCTCAGTCCTGGCTCCCTCATGGGTAGATGCTCGCTGCCTCATATGGGAAACTGCATTCGTACTCGCATCACTGCGCGGTCGGAGACGCCACTCGGTGTCTCCAAAAATATAACTTGTAACACGAGCTTCTGTTTAATGGAAGTACATAAGCTGAGTAACCGAGACAAAATTTCCGCTTGACTTACTGTGTGTGGCTCATTTAAATACCTGATGAGAAAGTAATGGTCTTTACGATGACAGTTGTGCATATTTAAAGTGCAATTGAATTAAAACTGAATCTTTAGTGTGCGAAAATCCACCGTTCCGTGGTTATGGGAACACAATACACTAATCGAATTGATTATATGATTTTTTCTCAACTGAAACGTTATCAAATCTAAATTTGTCTCAAGTAAATGATTTAAACTTGAAAGCCATTTAACGTTACTTTTCCAAGGTAAATGGCAATTGTTTTTATTTAAAGAATGGCTACAAATCATACTTTTTTTTCAGTACGCCTGCAATTCCTATTTCAAATTCAAGATCGTATAGACTCCGAAAATGCAAATGTGCTTACGATAGTTCACTGAATTAATTTAAAAGTTTTTACAGTTGCAGCGATACAAATTCATATAATTTAACGAGAACTTTGTTGTTTTTCATGAATTGTAAAATAATTGATTAACAAATAATGAACACAGTTAATAATTTTTGAGCTCCTTAGCATATTATCCTGAAAATCAATTTTAATTTTTCATTATCTTTTGTTTTTTACTCTCAAGTTGAGCTTGCAAGTCTCAAGTCCCAAGAGCTTGCCCATAACTATAAAAACGAGTCCTTGTTTCACGGTTCAAACATGTGCGCATATTTTATCCACTGACATCCTAACGTATTAAACTTCATGCGTCGGGAGCTGCAAAATTAAAAAAGTTACAAGACTATTGTGTTACTTGGCCCCACCTCGACAAGCCCGGCATGCTTGTCGGTGGCTTGTTGGGGCAACTTTCAAGTACTCTAAAGCGCGCACTCGCTCGTATTCAAGTTACCGCTCTTATTTGGGTGGGCAGACATACGGAGGTGAGTGGACGGACTCTCTTTTTCCACAACGTTAAAGTTAGTATCTGTTGCTGTGATGAGAACTTGGGGTAGTCATCCGTCCTTTTCAAATCCCTTGAATGAAAATTCGTGTAAGAGCGTCTCAATGAGAAAAAAACTGCATTGGATACTTCGAAAAGTCGAAGTTATTTCCGGCGTGAGTTAGACTAGCGGATAAGTTTTAGCCATGGTTGATGAATTTCTTCTTAGTTGTGTTAGGAAAGGTTCTGTTAAGTTAGTTCCAGTTCATTTAAGCTTTGGAAATTGTTATCTATACTGTTCAAATTTACGGATGAAGTTACGGTCAAAATTACGATCAAGGTTACTGTTAGGGCTAATTTGCACGTAAGCTTGGATCAAGCGAGGTTAAACATGATTCATGATTTCGATGACGACCAAAAATAGCAGGACTTCTTTTACAAATCTCACGAAAATGTTCGTGAAACAGGAAAGTACTTCGTTAAACGTGTTGTCCTCTATGAAAGTGATAAAATTGACTATAATTATAAGGTCGTCAAGAAAGCTACAGCACCTAAGATTTTAGGTGAGAACATTATCCACATTGTAATTGTTATTGTTAAACCTCAAAATAAGCAAGATTGGGATGCCCTAAACCCTAAACGGCGGCCAATGAAGATCATCTCACAACTGACCCAAGAAAAGAACGAGAGCGCCAGATCGAGCTTTTTGTCTGTGCTGATGACAACTTCTACGAGTATACTTCAGAAAAAAGTTCATCATGTATTCGTTCGTTGAGAAAAGTTCGCGAATCCTACAGTTCCTCCAAAGAGCGCTTAGTCCCCATGGTATACGCTTAAGTATAATTTCCATCTCGGTTAACTATACTAAACTCAATGAGCAGCTGCAGAGTGATGGGCAGTGTCGTACCATGCTGCTTTCAGAGCAGTCGTTCCATTGTTTCCTTATGATAGAAAAATGCAAAATTTGATTGAAGATGGTGAATAAATTTTTCAAAAATGACACATTATTATTACTAAGTAGTCATTTCTTGGAACAAGTGCATAAATGTTCTTCTTTTCTAAAATGTTTGCGACTGAACTTACCAACTGCTTAATTGGTGGGATCGAAAGCGAACTTTAACCATGCACCAGTAGTCTGCACGTTCGCGCCTGCAATGATGAGGGAAAATGATCACATTTGCATAATTTTTGTTGGTGGATTGTGACATGGGTTCCACAGGAGATTGGAGCTGGTGAAGTAGCAGCAACTTATATCTCTGAAGGAGTTTAAAGTTCGTTCTTTTTGTTATTGGCGACTTTCCACAATTCGGGTGAAAATAATATTGTGCATCGCGTCAATTGCACAAAGTAGAGTTTTTCGGAAAGTCAACTTTTTCTCGACTCAAGGGGAAAAAGTCGGGAATATCATTCAGTCCCTTAATTAATAAACTTAAACTTAATTTTAGGTTCCAAGACTATTGTACAATACGACGCGCAAATACTATAGTTTAGACTTACTATAAACGCAGAAGGATTCCACCCTCCTCAATCAAAGTGTGAAACAGTGCACCCGTAAAATGATGCGTAAAGTTTAGAACCACAGCGTTAAATTTACTTTTAATATCATAGTGTGTTCTGCAAACTTTGTTCAACTGTTCCACCCTCCCTTATCAAAGTGTCAAGCTCTGCACTGGGACAATGATACATAAAGTATAGAACCATGGCGTTAAATTTACGTCTAATATCACGGTGTGTTCCGTAAACTTTGCGCAACTGGTTCCCTAATTTTGTCCAGATCAATTAACGCCGGCTTTCTGACCTACCGTTACCTAGTTCGAACGAGCTTCGAGCCGGCGAATCCCAGAGCAATGCTCTCAGTAAAGGCTGCTTCTTGCAGCAGCTGCTATGGTTGTGCGGTGAGATAAGTGAATGGCGATGAAAAGCGGCCTTCATCGGCATTTTAATCTGCTATAAGCGAAGTATTTGAGAAATTTCGAAGTTCGACTGCGAATTTGAAGTTTGTTTTTAGTGTAACTTTGCGTGAAAAATTTCTCTTGATTTTCTCCTGGGCAACCCCTCAGGGAGATACAATTATTGTATCTATGGGAACTAGCGCTCCCAGGGGGACAATGTGAGGACCCGAGCTGAGAGTTAGGTAGGCCTTCTTTTTTGTTGAAATAAAATGTTTTTGTTATGTTAAGGACCACCTTTTTTCGGTTCACTGCTGTCCTGTTTTCAGCACCTACTACTGTCTTCTTCAACTTTGGTCTTGTTTCATAATCTTCTTTCACAACTTACTGTTTCTATGCCCTTTCTGCATAGATTCCGCGTTTCCTTAACTCCATACTAAATGGTGCCTTCCTCTTTCCTCTCTTTCGATCGCATTTGTTGCTGCGGGTAGGGAGGCTAAAACTAACGACTAATCTAATCTTCTCCTGGGCAATTCGTTTCATAATTTGGTTCTGTAGAGATGTCTCCATTCCTTTGAATTTTATTCTGTGCTCGAATTTTATCTTACGGTAGAATGCAGATTATGTGCAAAAAATTAATTGTCATACATAAGAAAAGGTTTAAATTTCAAATATTATCACAGAACTTCTGCATTATGATAACTCGTGTTCCGCTTCTATATTTAGGTTCTAAAATTAGCCAAATTTTGTTTGAAATTTCTTGAAAGCTCACTTTGATGAATTTTATTTAGTTTTGTTCATCAGTAAAATTATTGTTTTCTTTATTTTATTACGGCAAGTATACCTTGTGTTTGATGTCATCTTTAACTGCGATGCACGTTCACTCTGTTATTCATATTTTCTCTAAGCTAAGTGAATAATATAAGAATCATTAGAATACGCCTATTTACTATATGCGGTCGAATATAAAAAAGTTCTTTATTCGTTGGATTTCGTTAAGTACGCCCTATTGTATGCTTTTTTTATCTGTCGTTGGGGCGGCCAACTAACGAGTTCGTACAACAATGTCTTCGAAACTAAGGCTTCAGACGAATCGAAGGGTTTCCATTGTTCAAAGTTTGAGATATTTCTAGATTTCTAAAGCAGCGCCACTGTTACATCCACCGAAAAAGACGATCTAATGCTGGAAACTCTACATATATTATTGCCCGTCCAAGAAAGTTGTCACACCCAAGGAAAATGTAGATATAATGTATGCATACGTTCTGGCTCACAAGTTTATTGAACCAACTTTAACACTACGCTTTTATTCAAATAGGCATAGACATTACGCTTTTATTCAAATAGACATGGACATTACGCTTTTATTCAAATAGGCATAGACACTACGAAACTTTTGAACAATCTAAACGAATATTTGGCTAAAGTACGAGTAAAAATTAAATAAGACCTTCCAATCAAAAAAGAACAGGTGTTGAGGCTAGCAACTCCCTTTCTAGTCGGGCCCACAAATTTTCGATGGGGTTTAATCAGGAGGCTGTGGAGGCCATTCCATTTGTGGGAACAATTCCTCGCGACCCCTGAACCAACCGCGCACTGCAGAAGACAGGTGGATACGAGTGGTGTGGTCTTTAAAAATAGCAGAACCAAAGAAAAAGAAAAATCCATAGACTCTTGAACTTCTTCACCTACCTGTATGTTGTGTAAATAATCCTAAGATTTCATTTTGTTGCTGCACAATGTTGCCGAACATAATCTCAACCCTGTAAGCACCCCAAATCATTATAATGCCCTTGTAAGTCTGTACTGCCAGAGCGATGTATGAAGGATCTGAAGCTTCATGGGCTTTCCGTCTCTCTCTATCTTTGCCATCTTTCTGGAACTAGGGGAATCTCGATCCATCTAACCATTGGACTAGTTTCCCTTGCTCTACGGTTCAATCTTTGTGGTCTTCTGTTGCAAATTTGAGCTATTTCGATCGATTAGCTTCGGTGACGAACGGTTTTCAATCTTTGTTGTCTTCTGCTGAAAATTTGAGCTGTTTCTTTCGATTAGCTTTAGCGACCAATGGTTTCTTGGAGGCGGGGTAACTCCTTAAGACCTTTCCCTTCAGTTTTGGGCGGATGGTGCCAATAGAAATTTTCTTAGGACCTTTATTGAACATGTCAAGTCAACTGCTGAACACTTTTCTATAGTTTGCCTCCACTCATCGCCTCATGGAACGTCTGTCGCGAGTTTACTGAATTTTAGCTCTGCCACTATCACAAAATAACTTCATTTCACTAATTTTGATCACTAAAAAATTATCCTTAACACAGTTAGAAGTCTTAGAGTCATCATTAAAGACTCATTTCTGGCAGATCTTCCAGCCCGATGCAAACACATACATTGTCCTTAGTCAAAGACAGGGATTTGTTTTGCCGGCGTTTTTTCAGCGGTACAATAACTATTATTCATACATATTGTTGCGGATAGATCAAGTGCGGTACAGACTACCATTAACACTGAAGACCACTATTGTTACCATATTTTCTTTAAGTTTGTTATGAGGAAATTTCTGAAAAATGCTTCAATTATATCTACGTTTTACCAGGGTGCGACAAACTCTTTGGTCGGGCAGTGTATGTCAGTACTTTGTTTTGGCAATGAGAAGATGCTCACAATAAACATCAAGACGGCCTTCACAACTTCGAGCGAAGTTTTGCTTTGACAAATAGAGTACCAGTGCGCCCTGAGAAGCTTCGTTTGAACATGCGTTGCAATTAGAATGCCGTTGAATACCGTTTATATATATGGTTCAGTTCACAATCATTCTTCGTTGTAATATCGTTGACACATTCGTGGGCACATGAATGGTGTCTGAGTTTGAGACTGAACAGTAAGCCTGAATAAACTCGTGAGCCTTGATATGTGTGTCGTCATCTTTGAATTTCACGTACACGCTGTGCTTGCGGTTAATTTTAACTCGTACTGTGCGGTTGAGTTGTACTGCCAGTGAAATTACTGGCGTCTAGTGTGGTATAATAATCAAAACTGGTACGCACTGAGAGAAATCACAATCGTTATTCTCAATATTACTTGAAACTTTCGAAATAATGCACCCATCGACTTCAAATTACTCTCAAACGAAAGAATGTTTTAATCTTTTGTTTGAGGGTAATTTGAAGTCGATAGATGCATAATTTCGAAAGTTAAATGGGGGGTGAACTTGTGTGTTGGATTAGTGGCGGGGCTTACCTGGAAAAGATCTGGCAAGGCTACGATATGTGTATGAACTCTTTGTAGCTAGGAAAATAGCTTGAAAGTTATGTTTTATTTAAAATATTTTGTGATGTGTCACTGATTTTCATCATTCGTGCATAGAATTTAAAATAAGTAAAATTTCTGGATTGCACTGTATACAGCATAAAGGGTTTTCATTAAATGGGGCAGGAACTTTTTAACGAAACTGGTCGTACGTTTCTATTTACGAGAGTTGTTTTTCAAGGGGCAATTAAAACTACATCCAGGCTGAGGTAAATTGAATTGCCAATCTAACTTTCCTAGATTCGTTGTAAAAGATTACTTCTTAATTTTCTGGACATCAGTTCTTTGAGAGACTGGCTGGATACTTGGCGTATACTAATAGTCTGTATACTTGAGATGACTTATTTTTATCGTTTGATACCACATCCTTGAATGCAGCAGCCACGGAATTTATGAGAATGTAGGATATGGATTATTTATTGGCCTCGAGATGCTATAAAGCTCCCTGCCTCTACGATCAATACCATTAACGTTTTGCGGCCCACTTGCTATAGTATCCATAATAGCTCCGTAACTCCAGCCAAATATTTATTCTTTTGAGGCACTCCGTAACGAGCCTCCTTGTCACCATTAGCAGGAATGTCAGTCGGGTGGCATACAGGGGACGTTCGCAGACAACTTACGGGAGCCTGTAGCTTGTAGAGCTGTGGTGTCTTTAGGAGCGACCTGCATAGGGCGGAGTTTCTCTAAACGACCTCATTCATTCTGATTGCCTTGAAATGAGTGCTCATTACCTACCAATGTATACCGTAATAAAGTAAAGAGTTTGTGCAGAAGAGTTCAATCTGGTACCTAATATGATTTGAAAACACTCGTCTCCTGGTGAATTATATGAAATACATATTTTGCACGTAATCACAGATCAGACCATGAGGTTGATAACCTGAAAACCACAGGATTTCAACCAAGTTTTTTTAAAGTTATAAGCATCATGACTTGTGTTCGTGTGTTCAACTTAGCAACTTCATCTCTACTCGCCTGCAGTTCACGTTGTAGTTCTTGTTCAACTTTACCGAAGCTCCTCTAACCAAAACGGGCATCGTACACTTGTAGTAAGATCGTGAGCCTTTCGTACGGGAAATCATAAGCTGGACTCTGGTGCTCCTTATTTGGCAAAGGAAGCACATTGGCCGTAATTCTCCACTCGACTCAGCTGTACGAAATAAGTGTTAGCACCACTTGAGGTGAGCGTCATTGTGTCCTAGTATTAGTTTTGATAGATTTCTTAACCCTGCCCCTCAGGGGGATTCAATTATTGTCTTTTTGGGGATTAGCGCTTTTAAACCCCTCAGGGGGGATACAACTATTGTATCTATGGGAACTAGCGCTCCCAGGGGGACAATGTGAGGGCCCTAACTAACGGTTAACGCAACGAAAACGCAACGC
>JACJUY010002552.1:49884-71047 GCA_014220935.1 Platorchestia sp. MABIK | reverse complement strand
AGATTCCCAAAATACTGTCGGTTCATATAAGTATAACCATAAAACTTTTTGTTATTTGATTCATTTTATTGCTTTTATGAGCTTGTTAGGGGTACCGTCATGGACCTCAAACTTAACTAATTTCTGCGGAAGGAGCATACAAAATTAATAACTTCAATTATGGTATCGAAAGGGTTAATAAAAGCCTGTTGCACAGCCTCTATCTTCATTAAAGAAGTGTCGAATTTTTTTTCGATAGTGCAACAATTTCAATTTTTTTTTCGATAGTACAATAATTTCAATTTTTTTTTCGATAGTGCAATAATTTAGTATTATTGTACTATCGAAAAAAAATTGAAACTATAGTAAGCTTATTGTGCTTTTCAAAATGAAGTGCATAATCGTCCTGGTGTTCGTTGTGAGCTGGCGGATACTTTTCGTGCAAGATGTCTAACAGTTTGTGATGGTTACCTTAGCTAAAATGAACAAGATGTATCACAGTGCTGCTAAATCTTATTCAAAATCTATATTTTATTTTATTCATTCATTCTGTATCTTTAAATTTTCTGATGAAATCACAGTTGTTCGCTCAATCGCTGTACTTCGCTTTTCAATAATGTATGGCCTCGACCTTTCTATGTTTCAGAAAATTGCTAAGGAATTGAATGCTGACTTCTAAATTAACATCTTGTGAGCGTCTACTTCAAGTCAATTTTTCATCTATTCTTTAAATATGGTGCCATTTCAAATTAAGAACTGTTCTACCTGCGACGCGAGTCGCAGACTTAGACGTCGATGTCAGCCGCCGGTGTTCACTGAGGAATGCTTTCATAATGCTGCTGACTGACCAGTAGTCACAGACTCGATTTTCTTTTCATAAATACTTTGTCAAAACTAAATGAGGTACGATCCAGTCTGTTTTATTTCAAAGTTGATGACTACAATTGACTTTAAATTTGAGTCGAATATTGAACTTTAGTTTGACTCATGGCAGTTAACGTGTTAACACTACCAGACCTGAGGCCTTGAACCTAAGCCATAAACGTTGAGCGTCACAGAGTCAATTGAAACACGTGAGGGCAGACATTCAGAAGGACTAATCCTGAGGGCTTACCACGATCGGCTGGTTATTTTTAGTTTGCGCTGCACTTTTTTAAGTACTAGTCAAAGCACTGAAAATCAGGTAAAAGTGGTATAGTGGCATATTCAAATTAAATTTAAATTTGGACAGAGGTCTGGTAGGGTTAAAGCCTAAATGAATAAAAAAGAAAACGATTAAACTTCCATCCCCGTGCATTTCCTTGAACAGAAGGGCCACATTTCGTCATAAGGCGCGCAACAGCCTGTCTGTTTGTCAGCAAATTTTCTTAGAACGACATTGGGAGTTGTTTTTAAGTCCTGCTAGTTATGCTTCCTCCATTGGTCGTTGCCTCCTTCTGAATCGGAAACCAAATGGCGTCACTGACTCAATCATCACGAGAAGTTCTTCCAATTGCGCATAACCGGCAAAATTGGATCCGAATTCTGTCTTCACGATCTTCTGTTTCTAGAGATAATAATCCGCTGTTATTTCTGGCTTGGGAGGCTCGTGCGTGATCCAATTCTATTGGTGTTATGTGAGGGCCATGATAACTGCAAATCTTCGCCGCCATTGCATCTGGAGACAAACAGATCAAGTTCGGATACTTTTACTCGGACGCATAGGTATTGAACAGTTTTTCCCAAACGCGGCAGAATAGTACGGCATTATGAGCTTTTTTGCATGCTTATAGTTCGCAAAATAGCTTAATAATCAAGCATATTCAGAGGAGCGTTTCAAAGAGTGAATGATTGAATTAAATTCCGATTCTTTCCACATTGGATATCTGTTATTCATGCATATTTTTTTATCTCATTGTTGTTGAATTCTTCTTAGCGGTGAAAGCTCCGAACTAACTTCTCCCTAATTTATACAATAAGTGACCATTTTTCATATACCCTCCAAACGTCGTAAGGTTGCAGATTGTCAAAATTTACCGAAATGCTCAATAATTTCAAGTTCATCATTACGTTCATGATGAACAACTCCTCTTTTGCTCTGTTTGTAACAAGAAAAGGCATTTTAGAAAATCTAATTAGGACTCTGAATTCTTTTGCTGTCTCTCACCAGACGTTTTTTACGAGCTAGTCCCCTCAGGTGGTGTTCCAAAGAATTCCACCCAGAGTAATATTAAAATTAATTTTTAGATATCCAAACCGCAGAGAACCAAAGTTTTTCCTGACGAGGATGTGCCCCCTACATTTCCAGTATTTTTGTTCAGCATCATCAAATGCATGATTTGCCTTGACGTTATGCATGTTGAGAGATCTCGAAAATCTCGAAATCCTTTTTATTCCTCTATTTATTTTAAGCATTTGTTCAAAACGCCCTTATTTCCAATAATAGTGATGTAAATAGTTGTTAAAGTACTTTCCAATGAATTTAAAGTTTACATGATTAAAATTTGTTCGTACCCATCCCTAAAATAAATTCCAATGTCTTTATTTACAATCATTGAATTCAGAGGGGATGCAACATTTACCACTAGGATCTTTTGAAAAATTTCTAGAATTATTGCCCACTCTTTTGAAATTCCCTTTCTTTGTTAACTTGGGTTGATGTTTTTTTTTGATATCTCAAAGTTTCAACTGAGCTTGCTTTGGCTTTGGCTTTTTCATTGAACGACACATCATTTTGTGATAACTTATTTGTAATGAGCTTTGCTATGTGCTTAGGATCATTATCTGTTGAAATATCCAGTTGAGCGCAAGATCGTGTGCTTGAGCACACTGTTTTACTCTTCCTCACAAAAATTTTATGTGCAATGAACAACCTTGTTTTACGATTTCATTTAATTTCACAAGGTATGAGGTTTAATTGCCGAGAAGTAACTCCAAAGCAATAATTTCCGTTCCCATGTATAAAATGTAATGCTGTGTTTTGGCTCTGTAAGCTTTGCTGCTTTTTTGCGAAGCAAAAACCGTATCTCTGAGACTGGAAAGCTCGAGCTTAGTCGAGTCTGACCTGGCCACTGATGGCCAGGAGCTTGCGCCTTTATCCTAGGGTGCTTTGGCAAAAGATGAGCTAGCATTATTACGAGGCCTACTCTGAAGTAGCGGTGCTTTCCCTTGATTATTCTGAATTGTTTTAGTATTGATTCTCGATTTATTTTGTACCTCAGGCAACATTTTTGGCAGACAGTCTATGGTAAAATAATTTGTCTTCTTCTCGTTCTTTGCTGTGCTCAACTATATGAAGCCTGTCGTATTCCTTCACTATATTCTGCACGATTGATGCAGGGAATAAATATACTTTGTTAGGTATTGCTTTAAAATCCTCAGGAGTTTTGTCAGCTACGATAAACCACAATTTTAGCAATCATTCGGTATTTGGGACGCTGAACTTTTCTTTTTCGGCATGTTGTCTTGGCTGCGTGAATATGAAATGACTTGGTTAACAAGAACTTCCTTTAGTGTGGAAGACATGAATGTTCTGCTAAATCTCAATTATTCCGTAGCTTCATTGATATTTAAAGCCTTTGCAAATGAAGCCAACGAAATAGCTACGCTAGCCAAGGTTTCATAGTGAATAATAGAGAGGGGTAAATTACATTTTGATGATCTACCCGTTTCTCAGGGATGTAGCAGCAATGGAGCTGTTTTCATAAATCTGTAATTGTTTTTCATTCGTAAATAATTTACAAATTTGTCGCATCTCTAGTTGTTGAAATACGTATTTAATGAATAATTCCGATATAGAGGCTAGAATGATTTCGAGCGTGAGGGTAAGAAGCTTCATTCGCTTCTGCAGTGAGGAGTTTTGCAGTGTGGAGCTCTGTTCCGTATGGACCATAAAAATAAACCCTACTTTAAATGTTAATAACTTAACAGTGAATGAAGATAACTTAATTCAGTTTTTTGTATTAGGTGGAGAAAATGTTTTTCCCAAAAATGTCCAGTCACAATAAAATCGGTTGCATCAGTTATGAGATAAATAATAGTTGTAAAAATGTGAGCTGCACATGACATGAGGTAAACCCAACTTTAACCCTCAACTGCCCAACGTGCCATATATGGCACACTCACTAATAATGTTAACATAATTCATTTCTTGTCGAAATTATGCCCTAATGTAATTTTTGAAGCTTTCTTCCGGACGGCAGTTCCGTCCCCATTCTGATATTGGTGATAACCTGATCCCAGCATCAGTCTAATTATAGTGATTGTGTTGTTGGGATTAGGAGTGAAAATATTTGGGCAGTTAACCCTCTACCGCCTCACGTTCCCCACATGGTACACTCAATAAAACGGCTCGTATATTTTATTTCTCGTCAAGTAGATGCTCTTATGTATTTTTTGAAGTTCACTGCCGAGTTGCAGTTCGTCTCTAATGTGATGTTGGAGACAACCTGATGCTAGAGCCACGTCTAATAACGCTGGTTATAATACCGGCAATATGAGTAGAAAAATTAGGCGGTAGAGGGTTAAGGGTTAAATATGAATAATTTTGGATTAAGATATTTCAGTTTCATTTGCTGCGTTACACACAGAGATATATATCCTGACTACAAAGCTTTAGGCCTGAGTATAAATAAGGTTCAAGTCGTGGGAAAATTTATCTTTAAATGTAAGTTTTCACGTGACTTAGCCCATCGTTATGCAACTAACAAAGAAGCAACGCATTTTCATCAACAACGTCCACACGGAAACTAAGAGTTTAAAGGGAGTTCGAAATTAATTTAAACAGAGATTTGCTGAACGAAGTTCTCGAAATAACTCATTTTTTTTAAATAATGTTACAACAATCCTTTAACTTTTGTAGTAATTTATGACCAAATTAAAATGCCATGTGCAACTCACATTTTTACAACTGTTTTTTATCTCATTACTGATGCAACCAATTTTAATATGACATAACGTCTTTAGGGAAAACAATTTTCTCCACCTAAAAAAACACAGATCTAAATTGTCTTCATTCAATGCAAAGTTATTAACATTTAAAGTTGGGTTTACTTTTTTATGGTTCATAAGGTATAACGTGATTCTGCACAGCAGTACAGTGTAATGTGTTAGTGATTCTGTACGTGAGTGAGTTGTAATGCAATAATTTGGTCTGAATGCCTTCACTAAGAGCGTATCTGTTATGTGTCTGCACCTACAGCGCTTGCTATAGCTGCAGCAGCGCGTAACATCGCCCGTACCTCCCTCCAGCCTGTTCAGGCGCCTCGGCCATCACTTCGTCACAGCTCGTGAACCACCACCACCACTAGTTTTGACCAGATCAATAACAGCGTATTTTGTGCATCTATGTATAATTTTCCGTCTTTGTTTTCCTTCCATCTCAAGGAAAAAGTATCAATTCGAGATGGCTCTACAAGTTGCGCTTAAACACGTTTGTAACCTCGTTCTGTGAGGAAATGAAAGAAGTATTAGTGCTCGCTGGGTATTCCTGCTACGATAGTATCTGCCCTCGCCCACGTACTTTATGACTTGTTTTCTCTACTTTCAAGGTTTCATCTCCTACCGGACTAACAGCTTATGCCTTTCATTAGATATTTTAAAATTGTGTGTTTTTGCACACGGTGTTCTTATTGACCTCATGAATATCCAACCCCGTTTATTATGGTGAATAATGGAATAATCGATCGCATGCATTTTAATGGTGCAGTCAATACCCAGGTGACAATTAACGACGTTAACGGTTTAGTTATGAAGTCCATGAAAAATCACCTCATGAATGTATAATCGAAGCCTGATGCTTCAGTAAATGTTTTCTTGTTACAATTGGAGCATCCTTTGTTTGTTTTCATGCCAGAATGAGTTCTCATTTGATAATTTTTCAAACAGAACGAGATTCTGTACTCATCATCAACCTTATCAACACTGCACTTATCATCAATTTTATCAACATTTCATCTACCTTACATTTCATCAACGTTGGAACATTCCTAAAGCATCGTTGTAGTCCCTAAAAATCTGGGCCCCTAAATCTGAGGTGATCCCTAAAAATCTTGAACCCGTGAACACTCACTTTCAACTCTAATCTCTGTTGTTGCGCCGTTTTCGGTTCGTTTGAATGCTCTTTCATGGCCAGCGTCCTTTGTGCCCAGCGAGGGCTTCTTCCGACGAAGGTCGCGCCGTTGCGCGTCGTATATTTCGGGATGACTTAGTATTGCCGCGTGCGTGGTTACTTTGTTGGCATCGTAGCGCCTATGTTTATTGGCTGTGTTTCCCGTTGCTTAGCATCGCACTTTACTGCCTCACGCTCGGATCACTTCTTGGGTATAAGTAAATGCTTGGGTATTCTATTAAAATTTAGACGGAAGGATTTATTGTGCTGACGCTTGGAAAATAGCGCGTGGGGTTTTTATTCATGATGTTATGTACATCATTTGGATATAATTTTTTCAGTCTTGAGTCGTGATGCTGGATTTGTTTATGGTTTAAACAGCAATACGGAGTAGTCATAATTCAAATACTGTTGAGTTTTGATCTGTTCTTCGATTTCGTATTCACTGATTAGTAGTTATCATATTTTATGTAGATTTCAGAAGCTAAGACCTCTTAGTGGGAAGAAAGAAACATTAATGCGCTTTCGGTCAACCTGTGGAGTGTAAAGGTGATGACTGTCTGCCCTCTCCAACAGTCCTTATGACGTCGCGTTCTGCAATAGAGGTCTCGTCGCACACTGATACGTGAGCTGCAATTGCATTGCGAGCCTCTCATGTTTTGTCGACATAATTTTATCATTTTTTGCAGAAGAGCTATTTTTGGTGTACCGATGCAGTCTTCTTCAGATATATTCCAACGCTTCTCCTTCGATTGGTTCCTTTATTTTTGAGCTATGATTTTCGTCGGTCGACGCACAACCGACCAGCTCACTGCCACTCCATTGCACAAGATCAATTGTTTTTGTTACACCAGCTGCGTGTACAACTGATGCTGCTATACCGTCATACTGTCTTTGTAAATTACACACTGACATGCATTAGCGTTTTGATTTCAATTTAATCGTTTCCTTTTACATAGCATCGAACCTCCCTTAGAATATTTTTTGCCAGCTTTGCCCTGCTTGACCGTTTTATTTCCATTTTGCCCGGAACATACGATGGTTCCATGAGAGGAAACGAGGACGCTTTTCTCGCTTATTCTCTCTCAAATGTGACACTAGAATCTTCTCGGTACCATTTCGTGGCAATTTATTTGTTTGGGGAAAGCCCGTTTCATAACTTGTTTATAGTGGCAGGGACATTCTGGAGCATATTTATGCGATCCTCATGCGAATTTCACCTGCGTAGGATATGCTAAATGTGCCTTACAGAAAAGAAATGGAGCAAGGCACCTTGATACTTTTCAATCGATGCGCATTGTCGTAAATAATATCTGAATGCATCAGAATTTACGATTAACTTGTTCCAATGAACGCTGCGTTATCAGAAATAACACTGAATACAACATCAGCCCCTGAAGAGTAGAATGCATGTTATAGAGCTGCATGCCAGCGATGTTTAACCTCTACTCAATGAAGATGTTCTTCAACATCTCTGATATTCTTTTTCACGTTGTAGAGCAGCTGGCCGGTCAAGCCCTCTAGAACAAGCACTCCTTTTTACTGCTTGACACGATGATTAAAAAAATCTATTTAACTTTATGACATAACCTATAACATAGTAAAACGCTCTGCGAAGTGACTAACGTTAGGTGCCGAGCTGCAGAAGGTTTTGGACCACTTGATGCCCACGGATATCAGGTTCCAAAAGGTGCGCTCGTGCGCTGCAGATCGGTGTGCATGACTCGAACGAGTTTCAAAGAACTTCGGAGGTCTTAAGAAACAAGAAATCGAAGTCTTCGAGGGCAGTGAACAATTTAAAACTTCTCTCGAAAAACATTTTATAATTGAAAGGGCTTGGTACTGAAATGTCCGTGCATTTTGCAGAGGCATCGTGCCATGGTGATGTGAGGCAGTGTAGATTCAAGTTAGTAACGAGTCGAGGGTAAACATGGAGGGTAGATTCCCTCTTACTCCCTTCAAGGTCTTATTTATACGCAGATTTTGCACTATTTCCATGGGTATTTTCTGTTTTGCTTTTCCGCTCATGAATATTTTGCCTTTCATTTTATGCAGCAGATTCACAAAATAAGATTGAACGAAAGCCAAATTTAAAATTGACGGTGGAAATTTGTGCAAAATTCTATTTGAAAAGTTAAATACAGAGTCAAGAGAGAAAAAGCATGGGGATGTTTACAAAATTATCATTATTACTCATACTTGCAAGTTATCAAATAAGTATTTTTTTCAATCTTTTTCACCTGACGAAGGCATGAGAAGAATTTGGCGAAATACCCCAAATACAGAGCACTGAATTATTCTCGTTTTGATTTTGCAGTTTACTCATATTTCTATCCACAGATATGTGCAAAGACTTAGTGCTTGATGAAATCAATACCTTTTGAAGAGACGTAGCTATACACCAGATACAATGACGTGGAGGCAGTAGTGGCTGCTGAGTTTCAAGAAAATCTGATCATTTACGACGGGTCCGCAGGCATCCTCGACCTCGAGCAAGAGGAACGCCGCCTTCTGGTGAGTACCACATTATAATTAAATCTTAGTGCATCGAAATAAAAAGCTCTAAATTTAAGGAAAAAGGGCTGGCTGGAGAATGATCGCCTCGACAAATTTCCCTCTGCGAAGACTCACTTGTCAGGGAGTGTGAGAAACAAGGGAATCGCAAAAAAACCTCCGTCCTCGTGCATTTATGACCATCAGGAGAATCATATAAGATTTTTACGAGTCGAAGGCGTAAAGTTAGGATATTTTCAAACAGAATTTGACAGCAACCATTGTTGACTGAGAGTTATGCTTAAATTTTTGTTAAAATCTAAGGGGCTTAGACCAGAAAAAAGCCGATCAGGTAACTCAGGTGCTGCTCTAGCTTTTCTTTGAATATTACTGAGAGGTATCAATATCTTCTTATTTGTAGGTGCTGCTAGTGAATGTGAATGGTTTTGGCAAGCTCAACTTTAAATTATCGTTGGTGATTATCTGCGGTGAATGAGCCGGCAAAAAAGTTTATTATTTCTCATGGTTGTTTGGGTGTGCTATCCTGAAGTTTTTTCGGAATTGTCTTGGTTAGTTAGAGCGCGGTACGAAGTTTTGTGATTTGTCAAGTGAACTATAGAAAAGTAATGAGTTTTGTGAATGACTAGGATTTTTATAGAACAGCGTCAAGTTTTCCGATCTTGTAGGTGAGCTGCAGAGATGTATATTTTTTTTTGCTGTTTGAGCTATACCGAAGTTTTTAATTTTGTGACCGTCCAGACAAGCTGTAGAGAAACATTAATTTTATTTTAAAGGTGTTCTCGCAAGCCATCGAGAACTCGTACCTTCCATGCGGAAAAAAACATCTGATTTAATTTTTCGATTCTTTTGGTTTGTTCAGCTCTGCTTTTTTTGTAATTAAAAAGGAAGGCCTTCGATCAATGCTTAGGAGTTGAAGAATAGTAAAAAATAAGCCTGAGGTATTGAGGATGCAGATGCAATGAATGAACACTATGAAAGTTCTAGAAAACTGATCTTTCTTGGCTTATTAACGATGCAGTAGCGAGCAAAATTATCAAAATAGTGGTATGGCTAAACCTGAAATCAGTTCTTTCCAAAAAACTTTCAGGAAGCCTCAAGCGTTAAGAAGCTGTTCATTCACTGAAAAATTTCTGCATTTATTAATTCTATAAGTTTCTAGAATTGTCTTTTGGTATACTTTTCAGTTCAGAAGGAAAAATTTAAGAGAGGGAAATGATCAGCATGATGAAATCAAAGACTGTTTTGTCTTAATCGTGTCAGAAATGAGGGAAGAGCAATAATTAATTTTGCATACTCTGTGTTTCATATTTTGGTAGTAATTACCTTGAAAATTTCCTCGCCGCAGGATAATATTGAACCCATGGGAGCACATGTCGGTGTGAATTTTTACAAATTTTTACTGAGAAAATAATTTGAGGAATTTTTACATGGCATCGTTTGACGTCAAGAATCTTTTTACGTTTCTTTCAATGAAACGATTGATTTCATCTTAAACTGTTTGTTCGAAAGCATCGATACTTTTCTGGGCCTCAGTAGGGGATTTTCAAGACTCTCCTTCAGCACTCTGTATTGAACTCTTTTTTGTTTTGTTTTTGTGCTTTCAAACAAACGAACAAACATCGGCATCTTAGGATGCTTTATTTCCAATCAAGCCTGATACACATGATCATGTGCATTGGTTTTTCAAATGCCTTATAACTAACACTATATATAGGACACCATGACGTTTCCCCCCGTAAAGCCAGTAACCATTTCCGACGCCTGGGTTGAGTGGGGTATTGCGCTTGAGCTTTCCCTTATACCCAACGGGGAAAATCGCCGCGCCAGGGCCGGGATACGAACCCTCCACTCCTACATGGAAGGGCGATGCCTTAACCACTGTGCCACGGCGAGCAAAGCAACAATGGCTTAGGGATTGTCCTCCAGAGTTCAAACCATATTTTTACAAGTGATATGTAGATGATATCTTTTTATTATTTCATGATCAGTCTCATTGCTCTCTTTTCCTCAATTATTGGAATTCTAAACACCCAAATATTACCTTTGAGCTGGAAACTGAACAGAGCGGTAGCATTTCTTTCCTTGATTCTTTAATTACAAAAGAGAGTAGTCATTTCTGTAGTTCAATTTTTCGCAAATGCAGTTTCACCGGTCTTTGTAACAATTTTTTTGTCAGTTTTTTGCACTTTTCGATTTAAAATAAACGGTATTAAAACGCTATTGTCAAGGGCTTTTGCAGTTAGTTCTAACTTTACCAATCTTCATCAGGAGTTTCCTTTTTAAAAAGGTTTTTTAATTCCATTGTTTTCCCAATTCGACTTTTTGAGGAAACTCTGAGAATTGTTTTCAATCGAATGTATTACCAAACTTCTACTGTTTCTACTGTAGGAAAAAAAGATTTGTTTTTTATCCTCCCTTTCTTCGGTCAGCAATCGGAAAAAATGAAGAAAGAATTGTGTGTACTTTTATCCAAATATTTCACATATGTTAACATTCATTTTGTGCTTCTTAATAAATATCGAATTGGTTTATTCTTCAACTACAAAGATAAACTTCCAAAATGTGTGCTTTCTTCTGTAATTTATCAACACAGTTGCGCACAGTGTGCATCGGAGTATGTGGGTTCTACCATACAGAGCCTTGCATATTCGCGTTGCAGAACATGCCGGCAGAAGTTATCGCACGAACCGTCCTCTTGCTGCAACTTCTCACTCAGTCATACGAACCCATGTTGAAAAATGTAATCTTCCAGTAAAATTAGATGATTTTTAATATTTTAGTTGCTGCTTCAAACGCCGTTGATTTGCGCATTATGGAATCTCTTTATATTTCAAAACAGGAGCCATCTTTTAAATGACTCCCAATCCGCTTTTCCTTTGCAAATAGCTTAACGACTTTATTTAGTTTTACTAACATGTACATTTACCTTCGATGTTTTCAATTACTATTTTTTCAGAGCAATTGTTGAGAATAACTCATTGAGTCGAAACATCATTTTTAACTGTAAAGCTTTTATTATAAAATGCTACCTATCAAAGCCTTATTCCTCTCTGATATTTTCTTAATATTGAACCCTCTTTGCTGTTGGCACATTTACAACCTCGGTAAAACACCCGCAGCGAATGGCCCAATATTTTGCAGACTTCAACAGATGTTTTCCTTAGCACTTTGACCGCGACGTGAGCCTCCGGTGGTACGTGGAGGAAATTTTCATAATGCGGTTGATTGACCGCTCAATTTCCATAAATGCTTAAATAAAACTAAATGAAGGTACGATCCAGTTAATGTTTGCTATTTTAAACATTGTTTTCTACAAATGACTTTAAATTTGAGTTGAATATTGAACTTGTTTCACCTACCGCAGTCAAAGTGTTAATTCTTTTTGTGCAATGTTGAAGAGTCTTCAAAGTTTTCTGCTTTGCCTCAAATTTCATTCTATGGCCTCCTGGTATTTCCTACTTAATTAAGATCTAGACTGAATTCCGTTGTAGCAATTCATGACATGGGAATTATTTTTCATGCATAAAATGTTTTCTGGATGTAGTTTATGATAAGGAGCATTATTCTTCAAAAAACGGTTGGTTGTTCATTAGAATTCCAGAAATTGTGTTCAAATTGGGTTCCCGGAAGTTCGTTAATTAATTGCAGTAGAATTTAATTTGTGAGTTATCTTCCAAGAGGTTTCACACTTTTAGCTGAAATCATCCCAAAAATTATGACACTCTCACCTGCAACATTTTTTTACCTCAGTGAGAACATCATTGTGATAGATTTGACTATTTCTTTGCATTGTTCTGGTCCTCTTGATTGTAACTGTGAATTTTCTTATGCAACGCCTAGCCTAGCTTTTCCGAATGGAGAAGCATTCTAATTATCTTTCATTTTTTTTATTATGTTCTTAGCCCGTTTACTGTCATTAATAGTAACATATTTTTTATAAACAATAATGGGTGTCGTGGAACATTCTGTATTTCCTGCAGTTTCTTCTTTCGCTCCGCGAAATGTGCGAAAACCATTCCCTATATTACGAATACTTCATCTACTTTTTTTACTGACAATTGCGTGCGATTCTCCGAGAGCAACTGCCCAGTATTTCGAGAATCTAGTTGACGCAACTGTGGGCTTGACACAAGATACAACAATTGAACGCTTATTCCGCGAAGCTCTCACTGCACAAGGCAAAAGCGACCTTTCGTTCAGATGGTGGTTTCCAAAAGACAATCTCCGGCATTGCCATAAGAAGAACAGTCCTCGGAGTCATAGAGCGCCGACCTAATGCTCTGCCCTCGACCAAATCGCTTTGCGATGACCGTCGTCGCTGACGGATATATTAGGAGCTCTGCAGGATGCCCTCATCAAGTGCGCTTCCTTATGTCACTTCGCAACGCAAACGCTGCGTAAACTCTTTCTAAGTGGTGGTAGTCAATCACTGAATTGAAACTTGATGTCATAGTAAATTAATTATAGAGGTATGATTTGGTTTGATCTCGATTTCACTTGCGCTAATATTTGAATTTTGCTAACTACGACGCACAGCGTCACATATTGCTAAAATCGATGCTTTAACTAATGAAATTATGAGCTCTTAACCTCACGATCTTAATTTCATCTATTGACACCAATTGAATTTTGATGTTTGGTAAAATTTTCCAATTATCTGTACATATACATAATTTTAAATGGCCATCTCTGAACTGACTTGTCTCCGTGTAACATAAATGGCTAATATTTCGATTTATCTCCAAACTTCGAATGAATCGCAGTTTATTCTCATAAATCGTTTATGTTATGACATCTCTTCAAGCCCGGAAGAGAATTTGATGCCTCACTTTACTACAGAAGTCTTCCTGTTCGTCACCTGAACACGCGCTCACGCTCCAGAGTGATGAGTGTCTCTGGACCCTTTCCTGGATTGTGCCAAACTGAAGGTGGCACTTCAAAACACATGCATTATGAGATGGTATGAACCCTCATACATTGTGAGGTGGTATGAGCCCTCATACATTGTGAGGTGGTATGAGCCCTCATACATTGTGTGGTGATGTGAGCCCTCACACATTGTGTGGTGATATGAGTCCTTATACATTATGAGGTGGTATGAGCCCTCATACATTGTGTGGTGATATGAGTCCTCATACATTTTTAGGTGGTATGAGCCCTCATACATTGTGTGTTGATATGAGTCCTAATACATTATGAGGTGGTATGAGCCCTCATACATTGTGTGGTGATTTGAGTCCTCATACATTGTGTGGTGATATGAGTCCTCAAACATTATGAGGTGGTATGAGCCCTCATACATTATGAGGTAGTATGAGTCCTCATACATTATGAGGTGGTATGTACCATCGTACATTATGAGGTGGTATGAGCCCTCAAAAATTGAATTGACAGCGTCCCTAGAGGCTTGCTGGACTGTAGCTGCGTAGTTAAGTCACTGAGCGAGAGAATTTTCTTCAGTCGATCAAAACCGTGTGGTAAGGTAAGTTCTTTTCTCTAAGTGCACTTGGCTACGTTACGTGCTTCATCACGTAGCGTAGCTAAGTCCACTTAAGAGAGCTTCGCTACGAGCTATTCCGCCACGATGACGTCAATCTTTGAAAAATACGATCCCTGGCAGGTAGCTTTCGGGCATTAGTATCAGCGACTGCTCCTCTCCCGAGCTGCAGCCTTTTGGCGGCTCTGTACAAATTGGACGTCTCTTTCCGGTGCTAATTAGTCATTTGTGCGAGCACTGGTGTCGCCACCACTTATTTACTGTGATATATTGGCGTGTCACCGACACCCTCAGCGTACAGGCCAGCGTGCGCACGGTCATTGCTGTGTCATTCTGAGCGTTCTTGCTCTGTAATATTATTCGTCGGGTTTTGAGAACGGATATGTTCTCACACTGTGTGTTAAAGTTCCGATACATGAGGGAATCGGGAGTGGTTCCGTGCTGTTTTTCTTTTGCTTTCCTTGGTACATATTTTATTGCTAGTCTGACTTCATCAAAGGCTGCAGATCAAAGCAAGCGGAAGTTCAATCATGGTGTTAGGAAATTAAGAATATCGACCAAGATTGTTTACTTAACAAGAAAGGAAACATTGAGCTAGCACTGATCTTGTTCGTTGTTCTCTTAAATACGTTCATCTAAATTAAGACAAACATTGAATATCAAAGAGAAAATCGAATTACAAAAGGGAAGACTCCAATCAAAATTTGCGAAGTTTGTTGAAAAGTTCGAAGCACTGTATTTCCCTAGGGCGCTGAGAAGGGGGGGTGTGAGAGGAGTCTTAGTGAGGTGGGTGTTGACTAGCTATGTATTTGATTTACAGTAGACTTTCTTCGTCATTTGGTTACTTTGAGTAACTTGTTGCTGGAGAACTCGATTATTTTAAGCTTACACTGAGCGCCTTGTGGCAGATTCGAAGTACAGGCTCTAGCCTCGAAAATTAATCTTGGGGTTCACATGTAACCCAGGGAATTTTTCCTTATTCTGTTCGAAGCCACTGCCGACGTGTCGTTTCGTTCTGATTGAACACAAAAGTTTCCCGACAATTTTTTGTATTTCTTTAATTTTTATTATTTTTTTTTAAATTTTTCCCAAAAATTTTGCCCGATGATAGCCAGTGTTCAAAGCGCTGTGTACGAATCGACTGCGTTGCAGTCCCTCGGTATGACATAATGCTAATGATTACATCGATATTGTAATTCTGATTTTTCACTTCACTATACCCTTCGACGGCCATACAATTCTTTAACTGCGTTTACCCGTAAGGAATACAACTATTAAATCCATAGGAATTAGCGCTCCCAGGGGAAAAGTGTTAGATCTGAAAAACAGTTTCGAAGTCAACTTTGTTCATATTTCTGACCCCCAGCTCGCCTAGGTGTGTGGGCGAAGTATTTCACGCCGTAAACAAGCCTTAGACAACTAATACCTGCGCTATCGGTGGCTTGCAGTGAACTTTTAGAATGATGGCTTTTCTATTTTCATTTGCACGAATTAAGGATGTACTGGTGGATTTCTTTCGATACTAGAGTTGATGGTGCAGCGCTTTACATCATCCCAGTTCATCATAAATGGGCGAAATCTAAAAATAACCAACTGAAATGGTGTGTAAAATGACAACCCTCTGCCACGTCCATGGTCAGCAGCACGTATTCGGATTTCTGACAACAGGAAGCCTGGCTCCGAATCGACCTGCTTTATTAATGTTGTTCTGAGTGTTTCTCGTCCTTCAATAGGATTTCTGTCAGGGCTCTCTCGTCCGCCATGAAGTACTGAAGACGGCGCAAAATGATCCACCGTCCCACACGAAACAACACGATTGATATCTAGGAGGAATCAATGGGTGAACATTAGCGATCTCCAACAGATGGAATTTTACCATACTCCACGAAAGTAACGTTTGATGCCCTCCATTCTGGTACGGGTACTCCTACATCTTTGCAGCTGAGCAGTCTTTTGGAAAGCCGATTGTTACAGCTCGATGTACGTTGCATTTTTTACAAGTGTCTACAGTTTGCCTACCAGACGTAGATTCAAAAGTCGTATAATCGAAAGTTTTACTGGTTTTTATTCATGCTGCTTGCGAAACGGACTTCATTCCGTCTTTTTTATATTGTGCCCATCTGATAATATTGTAGAAATTTAGAATAACCTTGCATGAGAATGCTCAAAAGAATACATCTATCTAACGCACAATAACGCTTACAGCTAGATTCTGTTCTGAATCTAACTACAGATTTTTTCTTTCGATCAGACGCGATAAGTGCGTTATACAATCGACTTGAAGAGTATTCTTGTTTGGTTTCATAAATTTTTCTCAGTTCACCTCGGCTTTCTTGGAGCTGTCCTTGCTGCCTTTTAATACCGGTTGTCTTGAGCTAGGGCAACCTACGCAGATAGACATTGAAATTCTGTGCTTTCATGCTACGTGGTGCTCCTGGAACTTGTGAAATTTTCCTAACAAACGTGGAGCGGTTCATATCAGTCCTCGTCTTTGCTAAAATGGGTTAGTGCAATAAACTGCATCTTGGAGGGGATGAAATGATCCTTAATCTACTCAAGTGACTGATGAGCTTTGCTCGTCCTGCCACGAAAGCAGGTGCATGGCGCGAGACTCTCATTTTAATTGTTGAAGTCCTCAACACGGGCACTAATGCATCAAAGCCTTAATCCGAAGCTTTGGAGGCAGCGTATGATGTTCTTCTCAGAAGCCACGCTGTTTCGTTGCTGCGTTCTCGAAATCGAGTTCCTTTGATGGTTGAATCCGGACATTGTGCGCACGAATTGCCGTTCAATTTTGCGATATTGTCTTGCGGCTCAAATTCTGACTTCAGAGCGCTGTGGTGGCACAGACGACTTGATGGCTTCAGTGTGGCTGCTTGAGAACGTCATTTCGACGTTTTGTGTGTGGTACTTCAACGTGGGTGATGTGATCGAGTGATTATGCAGTGAGACTTTGTTTGTGAGTCGTTAATGGTGTGAAAAATTAGTATTGTTGTCCAGATTGTTAAAATTGACTAAGAGGAGCTATATGACGGAAAAATAAGGTCGTACTATCATCATAGACCTGGTAATTTGAACGAGGTCGTGTCGGAATTGCTTTGTACTCATTGGTGTTGTACAGAAAAACCTTCAGTCAGTCAGGCTCCCGCATTCACACGTAAGAAACGAAAAGCCTTGTCAAATAACTCGTATTTGACGCTCCGTGAAGCTTTGGACACTAGGAGAATTAATCTAGGAGTTGATCCTCACAAGAGGAACATAACTAGTTAGTCTGCGGGAATTAGCACTCCCAGGGGGGAAGACAGAAATTCTTGGGCTAAAGGTTAAATAGTTTTTTTTTGTTGAAATAAAATGAGTTTTTATCTTGGTTACTCTTTTTTTAAGTTTCTTGTTAAACTTTTACCTTGCTTCATAAACTTGTTTCAATTTGGTTGCTTTCTTGTGTGGAACTATAGGATGCCAGATCATAGATTCTCCGTTCCCTCGTCTCTCCATACGCAATCATGCCTTCTTCTTTCCTCCATTTGGGACAACACGTTAGATGTAGTTAGGGAGGTTTACACTAGCTCATTATGTTTGTAATTTAATTTCCATCTATGATTTGCCATCAAAAAGAATACTTTTCAAACATATGAAACTGACATTAGTTATCCAGTGACAGCAAAATGTTCAAATAATTTATAGGATATTAATTCAATGTTTCATTGTAGGCAAATCGGTGTACGCTCTTTAAATACGGAGTACATGCTGAATTTGTTTACTTCGTGGTGTCAAGAATTTCAGGAAAATCGTCAAGAGGAATTGAAATCTTGATTGAGCAGGCTTCCTTTTCATGCCTTCGAATGGAGAAACCACATAAGTTGTCGGAGGAGGAATTATTGTGAAGGAAAAAGAGCTAGAAAGGAAATGTTTTCGAAGGGCCTGAAAGGTGTAGATAAGATGAGACAATTCATAGGCAAACGAGAGCTGGATACAAGAGATGGAACTGCAGGCTCAGAAGTCTTTAATTTTGAATTTGATTTGATTTTGACAGTAAAAAATCAGAAACGAGCTTTCAGAAAGTTGTTGGTTCATTACCGTCTCCCGAAGATAATCAAGATTCTATGCAACCTGGCAGGGTTCTGACAACGAAAAATGAATCAAAGTGAGACAGTGATCCTATCAAGCTGTGAGATAAGGTAGACTACTCACTCGCATTTTTGGCTTGATTTGAAAATTAGAGTTTAGGTATTGAAGATAAATTGGCTTTGTTCTTTAAATCTTGCCCTGATCTATTTCTAAAATTAATTTTAACATAAAAAATATCTCATAAGGTTGTCTTTGATAAGTCGAAAACAAGGAAATGTACGGTTGGTATTGAAAAAAAATATTTGATTAAACCTAGGATTTTTTTTATTAGTAAAACATTTACACTATCGGTGTTATTTTACTTATTTGTGCGATTCACGAAGGAAGTTATTTCATTTAACAGCTTATTTTACTTATCTGTGAAGCTGTTAAGCTTACCCTGAAATATCCACACTCGGTTAGGGGATGTTGAAAGTATTTACTTTTGTTTATAGAACGAGTTCATGTGTATCGAATATCGTGTTCTCTATTTGTTTCTGGGCCTGATGCATATTTTTGTGTTTACGCCTGACGCGTGGGTATTGAGGAAAGTGTGAAATGAGTCATGATTTTACTCAGGGGGTTAAGTTCATGTTCTTGTGATACTGTCTCAGAAGGAAAGTCCCCAGGTTCCACCTCCAGTATTGGTGAACTGAAGTTGAACATACGTCGATTTACGAAACTCTTGCACAACTACTGACGCACAGGATGGTACACAATGCATTTTAATATTTAAGTCTAAGAAAGTCCAGTATGCTATCAGCTACCGAAGTTTAGGAGTTTCTTGATATTTTGTTTTTTCTTTTACTTCGTCTTTTACAAACACTTTCTGCAATAAAAGGAGCCGTTTTTGATTTGAAGCAAAACCTATTTCGAACTAGACATTTTCACATTTTTGAGAAATTTCATTCTAAGTAATGCGGGATCTGACTACAGCGTTTGCGTATATCGTTAAGTCACGTTATAATTCATTGTCCTCTAGAAGAGAGTACCTCCAGTGTACAAACTCACATCGCTATGCAAGTACAACGGGAAGAAATATGGCCGCTTGGTTTCAGTTAACAGCATTTAGGAATACGATTTCTTATTCGTGTAGAGTTCGGAAGAGTGTCTGTATATTCAATAGTTGAAAACTTAGTAAATCTACACTTAAACTGATATTATAGTGGCATCAGCCTTATTCTTCAAAACCTCGCCACCAAAAAAAAACAAAATATCTGACCGGAAGCACCGGCTTAGTGTACCTAGTTAAGACTTTTATTTATGTTAGCCATAAGTTTACCAGGCACTTCATATGTAATGAGGGTGCTCTAGATTGCACTTCATTTCTGCGGCCAAAGCTGTTCTGAGAGTTTGGACTGTGCTACATTAATGTTGATTTTCATTAGATTTCATTTCAACTTCCATGCTGCGCGTCTCACAGTATATTAGAGCTCGCAGTCGAGTGTGTTTGTTCTATCAACTTCCCGAATGAATAAAAATTGCTCTTCGCTAACGACAGTTTGTAACAAATAGTGGTAGGTGTCTTAATTAGATTTTTTCTATTATTTGGCTAACATTTGGGCGACAGAATAATTATTGTTCATGAATATTCTAGTTGCGAGTAATGAACGCGGTATTTCTGAGCAGAGGAGTCACAATAATTGGAGCCCTTTTTATTAATTTGTTACTTGATTAGAATAAACAACATATGCTGCTATTCTAGCTCTGCGCAGCCAACGTATAATGACTTCTCTGCTCAGAATTCGAGGCTTATCTGCGTGGACCCACCACACAGTATGCCAAATTGTGCAAATGAGGAGAACCCCAAAAGTATAAATTCATATTGTCAATTTCTGAGACTACATTTTTAACTTTTGGTTCGCAACAGTTGTGCTTCTCATACTCTTCACGAAATGAAAAAATTTTATTCACTGGGGCTTCTCTTCCGTTTAGTAACCCATATTTTGAGACCTCCTTGCAAAATGTCGCGCCTTA
Organism: Platorchestia sp. MABIK; assembly: GCA_014220935.1. Lineage (NCBI taxonomy): Eukaryota > Metazoa > Arthropoda > Malacostraca > Amphipoda > Talitridae > Platorchestia > Platorchestia sp. MABIK. The sequence continues at coordinate 50,885 of JACJUY010002552.1, read as the reverse complement.
TCGCTCCCATATCTTCAGAGACGTGACTGCTATCACTCCGACTCTCAGACCGTTAGCCAAAAGTTGACTCCGCTGCTGCTTCTGGATCTTACCAGAGCGAATTGATTGATTTGGGCTATCAAACTTCGGCGATATTTCATTCAAGTGCTTGGCATTTCATCCGTGAATGGACAAGTTGAACAGGATCAGAGATGTGCACTCACAATTCTTCATGGGCGAGATCTTTGGAGTGAAGTATTGAGGCTAGAATACATACTGCCTCGAGGGAAAAATGTGCCGCTTCGGAAGCAGCGCGTGCGATTTCATTTCCTTTTAGTTGAGAGCTTTTGCACATCACGGAAAAATTTTTGCCTTTGATTCCGTGCTATGATAAGCTGGAGAGAGGAACAGTTGAGGTTTTGGACTCGTTGTTATATGATGTTTGATCAAATGTGACGCCTTCTATGCCAGTTCCATGCAGGTTACTAAAACACAACAGAGTTTTAAAATCTGGGTAATTAAAGGCTATCTTCATTTCTGTTTTCATATTTGCATCTTCTTGTAAATATTATGCGCGAGTTAGCACTCATTCAAATACTTTCAGTCTTCCCAAGGAAAATTTCAAGACTGAAGCTCGTAGTACTTTTATCATTTATGTCAAAATAATCTCGTTTTGTCATGGTGAACTCTTGTGCAAACGTATGAAAGAATTTTATTCGTTGTGTTCCCCACTCAGGATTGAGAGAAGTACGTCGTCTGACTTCACTCACCCCCAGTCAGAAATGCTAGTGCGGATCGGCATCGATTATCTGGGGAGAGTGCATTTTATTTAGGATCAGTGCGGGGCCCAGTTCGGGAAGAAATTTTTCTTCACCGATCACAGCAGATAAATGCAGAAAATTCTGGAGAGAAATATCTGCAGCGATCTTAACAGAAAAATCAGCACTGCACATCAATAATTCCAATGCGAGGTATTTGTTTTTAAACAAGTGTTCATTATGAAACTGAAATTTGATTTCAAA
>JACJUY010002552.1:0-35488 GCA_014220935.1 Platorchestia sp. MABIK | reverse complement strand
TGGGAAGGCAGACAGTCACTGAGAAGGCAGACAGTCACTGAGAAGGCAGACAGTCACTGAGAAGGCAGACAGTCACTGGGAAGGCAGACAGTCATTGGGGAGGCAGGAGACCCCTGCACTTCACAAAGCGCTCGGTTGTTGTGTGCTGTGGTGGGTGTTGTCCGCTCACTATGCAACTCTTTATTTTCTTTCGTTTTCGTCTCGCATGACCACGAACTTGTTAGCTTTCACGGCAGACAATGTGTGCCGTCACAGCGTCTGGTTCTGCAAGCCGCGTTTTATCTTTCTCGTGTTTCTTCTGCTTTCCACCCTCATTTTCTTATTCTCTTCAGTTGTTAGTTAAGTTTCTTTGGTATTTCCAGAAAGACAGACAAGCCATAAGAGCTGGTGCTTGGTTTAGTTGTTCTTGAGAAGTAAGCTCATAGTTCTCAGTGAAAATTTTGATAAATTGATTCAAGTTATCTTTAATGCCATTCTACTCCGATGAAAGGTGTACTTGGGCTGTCTTTTTTTCAACACATCTATGCAATATGCGTGTAAATTCAGAGTCCAAATTGCTAGAGGAATCGGCGATCTGTATACTTTTTTCGTTACGTGGACCATGCAGAGAGCAGCAATTTCAGTCAGGCATAACTCTCTGAATGTTTTTCGTAACAGATTGCTAAGGAAGAAGAGTTAAATAATTTTGTTGGTTAATATATTTAGGTAAATTTCTCAACATCTTTGAATTTAATGTTTATCCTAAATATCATAAGTATCTCGTTCTCTTCCTGATCCGTTTCAACATTTTCTTATCCAGTTCCACTTATAGCCGTTTCATGATGTGCCTCCTCATTTGAATAGTTCAGTTAGTTAGAAAGTTCAATTTCACTTTTTGCAGTATTTCATCTCATAGGTACATGCTGCATGTTGATATATTTCTGCCGTCACTCTTCAGAATGAGTCTTCTGTTAATTAATGAAGCATTTTTTTTTATACAAGGTATTGTAGCGACAGCAACTCCATTTTCAAGTTCATAAATGGAGTAGCCTAACAGTAAAAATAACGCTCAATTCAATATTTTCAAGTACAGTTCTTCTTTGTGCGCGCATATTGCAGTCGAGGCATACTTTTCATTGCGATCATTTCAAGTAAATTAACTTTATTACAACAGCGGCGAAAAAAATGCATTACGTAAGCTAGCGCTTCGGTACTGGCCTGTAAAATAACACGGCTGTGCAGCAAGAAGCTTAAAAGAAAACTATTCGCGTGTGCTATAAGCCGGTCGCTATCATATTGTACAGAGCAGTCGGACACCGCGTGCTAAACCTAGCCTCTGAGGGGCCCGATCTTGCTGGGTACAGTACGAGCGTGAGACAATAATGGAACGCGCTGGAGATTACGATTGTTCTGGTGAATTTCTTGCGTGTAATCATCGACTTGGCCTCATTGCTGTTTTTGCCATTCAGCTCAAATGTTCCTCGTGCTCGAAAGTATAGCGCGTTCACCTTTGTGCGCTCATCATTTTTTATTTCAATTCCACATAAACATCCTAAATTGCACCTCTCCGAATTTAAACATTGTTGTGCCTCCAAACATATTCTAGCTACATAATAAATATGGGAAGATACGAATTCTGTTAACACAATACCTGAAGAACCCTATTTGGATGAAAATGCATGTTCACTTTGTTTATGCAAAAGGTTACAGATGAGACGTTATGTAGTTTGGAATTATTGTTTTTTTAAAAGAGGAAGCTACATCAACAAAAATTAATTAAAGAACATCATTTACCATAGAGCAATAAAAACAAGACTAAAATATTTAATTAATGTGTATTATGAGCCCACACGGCCTCCCCATTTTTTGAAATCTGCATGATGCGTTTGCCAACAGCAGATGTAAGATTTGATATTTCACACGGCTTAATTGACTTTACAAACAACCTGAATTGCATATCAGAGAGCATTCAAAGTGTTATTCTGCTAACCATATACATAAATTTGACTTGCAATGATAGGCCACTAGTTCTCTATAAGATTCAAATCCGGACTGCTCTGTGACCAAACCATCAGATTGTCTTCCTTGAAGCCAAGATCCATCAGCCATTGCTTTGTGTACTGAGGTCTGTGAGCAGGAGCATTATCGTGCTGAAACTCAAAGGATTTCCTTTCTAATGGAGCTTCGTCTTCCAGTCAGGCCATTAAAGATTTGCCAAGAAGCGGGAAGTAAGCTTCTGAATCCCCTTTATCTCCAGAGGGTATTTTATATTGGCTAATTATCTCGTCTCCTTTGATCCCAGCCCAAAACATTACCAGTCCACCACTTTGCCGACGGCGGATGCCTGAGCACGTTAGGTGACCTTTCTATATCCAACCAAACTACCATCCATCAGGTCCGTCCAAGGTGGCCCGTCATTTATTGGTAAAAATGACATTTTTGAAATTCATTTTCATGTATCTTTCTGGAAATTCAACTCTTTTAGGTTAGTGAATTTTGTTCACAGGAGGCATTTTTTGTTAGAGGCTTTTTGCAACAGAATCTTGCACCTCGCTGTTGTACTCATTGCTGGTACTTTTGCAGCTTGCTGAGTGAACGAGAAAGCATATTCAGCGATTATTTCTTTCGCTGAGACGAAAGAAATTTTGCTGTTGTACAGAGGAAGCCAACGTTAATCCAACTCATTTTATAATTTTTAATCACCGTCCCTAGCTTCCTTTGAGTGCATCAAACTTTCTACTCTAACTTCAGGTGGCTGTCATCGTCGCCATAACTCCTGAGAATGTTGTCGTCGGATTAATTACGGATTGATCTGAACAAAAATTGAATTGATGAATATGGCTTTGAAGTTTTCCTCCATTACGTTAATGCAAGCTTTATCGTAAACTTGAATCGTATATAACGTGTGCATCTGATTTTTAAAAAAAATTGCAGATAAAATTTTGTAGTTCATCATAAAATGCTGCTGAACAATTAAAAGTGTCGTTTTTGTGATTTCAGTCATTGCTCACTTTAGTTTAGTTAGAGTTTAGTTCAGAATTGAGTTTAGTCTGTGACCTTACAACGGGCATTATAATTGCATAGCTAACAAATGAATTATATCGATTTTCCGGCTAACTTTCTACGACCTCTTGAGGATGTTTTGTGTCATTTTTCAAAGATCACCTGTTAGTACATATCCTAATTCAGATGAAATTTAAACTATTTTTTAAAATGTATAATTTCACTCTGGATAGATTCAGGTTTCGATAATTTGAGTAGTTTTTCATCATCAATGTGGTCTGAACAAAAATAGGCATGAAAACTAATAATTGTTCTGACACATATTTACAGATATGCCTAAAAATATATTTTGATAATACTGAAGCCTTGTGTTCAACGGTGGCATTATATCATAGTTATCTTAAATGACACTGAACTGTTCTCTAACTGAACTGTTTTCTAACTGAACTTTTCTCTAAATATTTGTTCCAGTACAGCCTAAGATTACTTTTGATATTATAGAAGCCTTGCGTTCAATAATGGCATTACATTTGAGTTAACTCAAATATTGCTGATTTTTCTGTGACAAAAGTGGCTATATTTTAGTAGCCAGGAGCTCCTAGTTCTGCTGCTGATGGTAAGAATGGCTGCAGTCGGAAGCCTGAGCAAAATATTTTGAATTTCATTAGAGTTTCATTGCAGTCCAGCCGACATTCCGGTGCCTTTGAAAGTTTTTATGAATTGCAGCTGCTTGATTTATTTTCTGCGAGTCAGTGAGGGACCGGTAATAATAAAATTTCTGGCAATTTTGTTATTTTCGTCTTCATCTCGTGAAAGAACTTTGTCTTCATCACTTATGTTCGATCATTCCATCTTCATGAAAATTTCCTACAATTCTACGTATTGTTACTGTCGAAAGTTAGTTGTTTGAGTTAAAATTATGCCAGATTGTGAGATCGAATAAAAGCTTCATTTCTCCGTCCTCACAATTTATCATTTTTACATTCGAGGGTGCATTGTAGAGGGTGCGGAGTAAATGTACAGAATAGGACTCCCACGCTCCTATTGAGATGTATCAGGTTGTCCATCCTCGTCAGTACACCTTGAAAACTTGGCACTACAAGTACCATCAGCTGCTGCACAGTCAGCAACATTTGTTCGTGTGTTATTATTATGGTAAAGAATCAACGATGTTCTGCACGCGCGTGTTTTACTTTTCTATTGTGTAGACTTCAGACTTTTGACCGTGCGACCTCAGCCAGAACTCTTCCGCTCATATAACAAGTTCGCTTGCAAGTACGTGTGATGGTGTACATATTCTGCGATAGGTGAGTCGTTCGTTGTTATTGACCAATGACTTCCCTCCTTATTTGAAGCATTTTCACTTTAAGTTACAATTATTAATAAAATATCGTTTTGATCCAAAACCCCTCAGGGAGATACTGTCGTAGCCTTCTTTTCTTTTCCAATCAATTATACAATTATTCCTCCTTCGTCAGTCGTTTCAAGGTTGACCTTCAAATTTACGGTTTATTTCAGCAGGATATATTAAACACAAATCTTAGTACGGCCATACATTTACTGTTTTAACGGAGGGTGAACACACTTATGACAACAGTTTGATGAAACTAGCAAATATCGAGGATGATAAAATAATGGACAATCCCAAAGAACTTAACTCGGAGTACGCAGCGATGGTGACGAATTAAAGGTCTAGTAATTACGTTAAATCGGATATGTCGATATGAAGTTACACAGAGATTACATAGACTCTCTCTCAGAGTGCCGGCTGAGTTTTAATTATCAAGTCGAAAGGTGGCACTAACAGACCTTTACAAGAGGAAATATCGTACTATAATGATTCTACCTAACAGTCAACGTATCCTTAAATACCCGCAGTGACTGCTGCAGCTTCTGGAGATTCGTTGGGATCGTTGGCAGCGCTCAACGGTCGAAGGGTGCTGAGCACTTTTCTCTGTCGCCTTCCCTATGCTGAGCTTGCTTTTCTCGTTGATTCATAACTAACCGATCGGGCGCAAGGTCCACGTTCCGCCGTTCACTCTTTTGGTGGTGAGCCGTTCACTCTTTTGGTGGTGGAATTTCACAGTTTGTACCTAAGTACATAACAATACAACTATTGTTTCAATGGGAATTAGCGCCCCTAGTGGGAAAATGTGTCAGGGCCTGAGCTGAGAGTTAGGTAGGCCTTCTTTTTGTTGAATTAAAATGCTTTTTCTGTTGCTATGTTAAGGACCCCCTTTTTCGGTTCACTGATGTCCTGTTTTTCAGCACCTACTACTTTCTTCAACTTTTATCTTGTTTCATGAATTTCTTTCTTAGCTTACTGTTTCCAAGCCCCTTCTGCATAGATTCCTCATTCCCTTATCTCCATGCTAAATGGAGTCTTCCTCCTTTATTTCTTCGATACGCTCTTTTTTTGTAGCGGTTAGGGAGGCTTAAACTAACATATAATCTAATGATAATCTTTCAATGTAAAAAATCTTTTTAGTGGGAATTACTCGTCTAATTTTCGTAAAAAGGATTCAAAGTTTAAAAATCGAGTATAACAGAAGCTGAAAAGTACATTTTCTAAGGCTTAGCCTTTTATTTTAATCCGGTGCAGAAATATCATTAAATGAAAATGAAGAAAATTTTACGCGCCTGAGTATCCTCGAACACAGTCGATTACAACCGCAAAATACTTCCACTTTGATGCAGGTTTTGAAATGCTTCCTGAAATTTAGTGACGTACATGTGAAGTCCCCAGCGCACGGTTAGGTAGGCCTTGCTTCTGTTGAAGTAGAATTGTTTTTTTCTTTTTTCGGTTCACTACTGTCTTATTTTTCAGCACTGATTACTCTCTTCTTCAACTTTTATCTTGCCCAAAAATTTTCTTTCTAAACTTATTGTTTCTATGCACACGAGATCCCTTGCGGAAATACACCTTGTGCATAGATTCCGCGTTCCCTTAACTCCATGCTAAATGGTGCATTCATCCTTCCTCTCTTTGAACATACATGTTGTGGTAAGGGAGACCAAAACTAATTTATAATCAATCATTCAGTGATGTAAGCTGCCAGAGCGCAGCAAAGGATATGGACAATCATGAGCACCGGGTGTTGGAAGTTAGGGCAAACAAAACCCCATCTATTTCTTGGATAAAATTCACTCGCTTCTGAATTTTTCTTTGACATTGCGAAAATGCATGAACGTTAATTAAAGAGTTCGTAACATCGCTGGAGTTTCATTTGACAATATTTCTCATATATGTGTTTCTCAATTGTTCTATTTTTATGAAAGGTTCATGCAATCCCAAACTTATTTCTGATTTAATCTTGCAAACTGTTAACTTCTCACTGGCTTTCTATTAAATGAAACAAAAGAAATTTTGACACAAGTCAAGCTCTAATTTTCTAGTGTTTTAAAAACTTCCTACGTTTTTATAAAATTGAAAATAGAAATGTCAAAATCTGTACAGAATCTGACTGTGTTTCAATCTACATTTTTTCATTGTTGTTATTGGTATTTTAGTCTCATACAATTTTTGTCTGTCTCAGCGATTAATTTTCAAGATCACTGAAGGAAAAATACTGAATTTTGCCGTGTGACAAAATTATTCAGAGCGCAATTCATTTAATCTACGAGTATCCCGAGTAAACATAACAACGCTATCCGAGAGGTAGGAACGCGCACAGTACGAATCGTAACAGCTGCAAAAAAAAAGAATAAGACTGGGATGGAGCTACAGGTGCTGTATCTACATCGCTGTCAAGTCTCTTCGCTGGCCTGATCCTGTAAAACAAGAAGCATTTCATTACTGTGTAAATTTATGTTTAACCTTCACTGAGCAGCATTTTTCAGGTGTATAAATTACTAGCCTTGATTTGCCAAGTCCACAGTAAAACCTGCTTCAGTGTTTGTCATCAACTTCAGGTAAGCCTTGACCTTTCCAGTGAATCAAGTTCATTAAATCGTCCCTGCATCTGCGCACATCCTAAGGTAATTTTGTGGCTTCATTAAGCACGGTAGCTGAGACATTCGTTCGTGCATAATTAAGCAAAATTGAAATCCTGCAAGTCTGATCAAGAGACGCTCGGTGTGTGTGTGTGTGTGTCTGTAGATTGTGTTGCTTCGCTCTCAGAGTCTCGTAAGGGCCTGTAACTTCGGCCTTCTCTGCACTCCGGACTCGCTCTTGCAAGTTTTGAATGTTGGTTTCAAATATCTTCGGCTTTCTTGAGATGCTCCGTGCTTACCAGGCCTTGAATCAGAGTCGTAATAGGCCGCGAAAGGGTTGCAGTTTAGTATTTTATAATAACAAACGTCTTAGATGGATTTGATAAGAAACTTCGCATTTTGGTCAGTTTACATGATTGTATTTTCAACATCAGAGCAGGTACTCTGCGAGAATTAATTTCATATTGATGCTACGACAGCTTCTCTGAAACTGCTTTTATTCGGTTTTATGTCGATCCTGTCAATAATCTTATCTTGGTTTTCCAGTACTTCTAAATTTTTTGTTCTGTTTCATGATGGGTGGCAGCCATCGTTACCTGCGTCAAGAATCTCATGAACACGTCAAATGAAGTGTCCGCGTCTTACGTGTGTCGTAAAAACTACACCTGCCGTCGAGACAGAAAGCTAAATTCTTCCTTGTGGAGAGTCGCGGTCAAATACCAGCTCTGAGACCCAGGGTCGCTGCGACCGGGCAGACACTCTCACCGACATGACTTGAACATAGTAGACGACCTTTGCGTCTCCGTCTTGTGATGCCAGAAAAACTTCATTATTTCTGATCAGAGCTAATCATTGCTTTATTTAGCTTCCTTGTCCGTGGCTAGACAGTTCAAAATCTAATGGACGCTGACAATGCTGAGGTGTGTTAATTAATAATAATCTCCTTCAGCATGCTTTATCTTATGGTTTATTCAGAGGAAGTGGGCACGTACTGAATGGCTGAGAAGTCATGATTGACTTGTAAAATTTACATAATGATAGAGGCAAATCGTTAAATTTGCCTACGTGATCCAGTCATTGGAATTTTGCTAACAGAAATGGTCTGTGCAAACGAAAAAATTTTCACTTGTTTCCTGTATGGAAGTTTGGATGTGCTATTCAAATTTATAGTATTGCTAGTTGACCTTTAGAAAAAACGTCTTTACTTATCAACTAGACTTGATTGCTCGCAGCAACGACACATTGAGACTCTCTGCTATATTTTTTAAAAGTTTTTCCTAAGGTACGAGCTCTTTTGAGTGATAAATCAGTCTTGAACAGCGCTCGCTTATGCAAATACCTCTGATTTTGAAGCCAACAGTGGAGGCAAAGAGAGGCTCTTGCTTCGGACTGTCCAGCGACATGTTTGCTGTGTGACAAATTCCAGTGGAACTTTAGTTCTCGTTGTGCTCGATTCCAGTTAGAATACGTTCATTCACAACTAAGTACAATTCACAACACATTCACAACAAAATACTATTCTTCTTTTCAACTTGAGTCAGATACCTTGCGCATTAATTAATCAAACACACAAACATCTGTCTAATACCTCCATGTGATATAGAGGCAATGTTGTTGACGGAACGAATCGAGGGTCCCAGCTTCATCAGGTATGCTGTTGAATTCCGTATAAGTATCACCTGCGGGGCGCCTCGTCTGTTCAACCTTTGCCTTTATACCCAAACTAGTAGCATTCAATGTCTGGCGCATTTGTGTGCTAGGCTTAAATCAGACTGAAACAAGTTTTATAGTGCCGTAAGATTTATTTTACATTTTTCATAGGTTAGGGTACGCACTCGATAAGGCAATAACTCGGGTAATGATGACATTTACGACGTAGCTTATATAATGGAACACAGCACGTGCTATATTACGGGCCAGGAATTGAGCTTGTTCAACGACGGAGTATTTTGATGGTAATTCCATCCTCTGCGTACGTCTCAACTGCGTCATACCAAGTCGAGATTCCGCCACGTCTTTCGACTTGAAATAGAATGCTTTCGCTGAACTCTTAAAATTCTCCCTCAAAGGGTGAACGAAAAGGAATTTTTTGTTTCGCTGTTATGTACATTAGAGTGATTAGACCTTTCAAATTGAAGGGAGGTTCTTGAACTGAAACAGAATAGTGTCTCTTGTAAACAGCATTTTTGCGGAGCTTGTTCTATATGTAAACGCTCGTGCTGCTCACAGAGGTACAGTATTGGCTTCATTGTCAGAATATATATTAGATTTGATTTTGAGAAGCATTTCATTTCAGGAACTTTATTTCAATGACTTTATAGTCAAAACAATATTTTTCCTGCGAAAAATTTGGGATAAGTTTAATGATCAAAAAAATTGAATTAATCATCGACTATTATCGTTGATAAGTTTTGGTCATTGCTTTTCTTGAGTCACGATGCATTTAATTCACACGCGGAATGCATTCCCTAAAAGAAGTTTAAGTTTCATAAAATTAGGTTTTCTTTATGAGTTTCATCCTGGGCGAACAATATTTTTTTTTTTCTGCATTGAAGAATGCCTGCGCTTATGTTGTGGTGAGACCCAACCAAAAAAAGATTAGCTTAAGATTACCACACACATAGAGTGAGGCAAATTTATTGACAAAATAAACAAATTAAAAATGAGATAGGCCATTTTATTCCGAATCAGCCTGATCCGTATTTTGTATACTGGCTTTTCAAACCCCTCATAACTATCACCTTGACACGATGATTTTCCGGTCGAGCTGGTACCCATTTCTGACACCTGGGTGGAGTGAGGGTATTATGGCTTGTTTCTCGTTTTTCTCAACGAGGACAATCACAGCGCTGGTATTGCTGGGGATCGAACCGCCGACCCTTCTCGTGAAAGTCAGTCACGCTCTCATTCACAAGACTACGGGGAACTAATACAAAACTTTTCTGTACATCTGAATGTTTCACACCTATAAAATTATTTTGGAACACAAGATACCGTTACCATGCAAATTTTTTTTCAAGACAGGATGACTAATTTCTTAACTATCTACAATACAAATGAAGGCAAAGTCGTTTACAAGAAGGCAATTGTTTTAAACGTATAATGATTACAAAAATGGAGACCTTTGCTACTTCAGATCCTTCGATTGCTTCAAAATCTTATACGATTACCACTAGGGCACACTTCACGGCTTGAGATAATAGCTTATTTAAGACTCTGTAAATGTACGGACCATACAAGTTTTTCTGCGGGCATGTTCAACTGGGGCAACACTGAGAGCTTTTGATGTAAAATTCTCTTACAGAGGTGTGAGTATGTTTTGACAATTGTAAGGGATCTTTTTGCATAGTCATGATTGAGAGTCAAATAAAGACGGTGGAAATAACTATTAAGAATTTCTTTAATAGGGATGCATAAATGATTTAGATCAAACGACGAGCTGCGTTTTTTCAGGAATGATTGTTGAAGCGTATAAAAAATCGATTACAACACACAACACATAACTCGCTGTGCATAGACATCATTTATAAAAGAAAAAATCGAAAATGGTGAGGCTATGACGTTTGATGCGTGTTAAATTATCAAGTCAATTCGATAATTTTAGAACATAGTGTTAAATTTTGCTCACTTATTTCTGCTGATTTTTAAAGGATTTAAACTGATGATTTGATTTTTTATCTCTTTATTGATTAAAAAAAATCATTGTAGATTTAAATTAATATGATTAATGATTTTTAAACTCCATCATGGAATTTGTTGAATTGGTCATGCCCTACCAAAAAATCAAATATAAGCCAGAAAACAACAATAATCTGCATGTATAAGGAACTTGAATAAATTACGGATTAGGGCACCAGAGCTTGCCACAGGGGCTTATGAGACGCTTTAGTCTGTGATTCAATAAATTAATGGCAGTCTTCGCGGGGCGTACAGACAAATGACCAGTCAATAACTAATTCATTTTTACAATTTATTCAGCCAAGCGGAACTTGCTTAAAAACATGTCCGCTTTTTTGGACACTAAATAGTCGTTCAACTTCGAAGTATAAGGAAAAGGAGAAAACTGATGAAATTCTACGCAATGAGAGAATTCGGTCTAAAAAACAAGGTTAAGGCCGATGTGTTTTTAGGGCCTGTCAGATTTCGATTGAATTTACTTAATTTTGTAATTATGAATATTCTTTATTTATTTAATGAACAAATTTATGCAGTAAATGCGACAAACGTCGAGTTCTTGACATGAATTCGTTTTTATGATTTTTCACTACGTAACTGTTAAAGCATTTAAGAAAACTGAGTGTAGATCACCAAATCCCTAATCACGGTTATATCACACGCGCTCAATCTTTTATCTTAACCTAAGTTTATGAGTCGAGTGCATGCATGGTGGACCTCTGTGCCAGTGGGTAACAAGTGATGTTGCCTTCAGTAAATGTCAGTTAAATAGAGCAATAAACTAATCATGGTAGAGGAGAGCGGTGAGGTCCAGCAGCGCCGTCTGGTTGCGGTGGCCTTTAAGAGACAGAGACAGCGGCCAGGGAAGTTCGTCTGCTCTCAAAGATAGGGAGCGTCACCTTCAGGTCAAGGCGTAGTGGCAAGGCCTCTTTTAGATCACGCGCTCATCTGGACTGCAGGACAACTAACTGTTGGAGACAGGCATGAAGTTTCTCAAGTGCCTGGAAATGGCCAAGAATCTTCTGAAGAGCGAGGACATGGGCGCAGATCCTCTGAACTAAGTGAACATGAACACGAGTTTTCTGAAATGTGTAGACATGGACACAAATCTCCTAAAGTACATGGACATGTACACTTGTGTTTTCAAGTACGTGATCATGGATGTAAGTCTCTTGAAGCTCAAAGACATGAAAACAAACCTCCCGAAGTGCGTGACTATGAAAATAAGACTCTTTACGTGCATAAATGTAAAAACAAGCCTGTTGGAGTGCGTGACCATGAAAACAAGCATCCTGAAGGGCATGGACATGTAAGCAAGTGTGCTCAAGTGCATGGACATGAAAGCAAGTGTACTGAAGTGCATGGACATGAAAGCAAGTGTGCTGAAGTGCATGAACGCGAATACAAGCCTCTCAAAGAGCGTTGAGATCGCCGCAAGTCAGCTGAAGCGTATGGAGATCGCCACAAGTCAGCTGAAGTGCAAGGACATGGGCTCAAGTCCCTATACACGCCGTTGTCCTTGTAACAACAATTGGCGCCAGACACTCGGAGAACGTTGCTTGGAGAGACGCCCCAGTGGATTTTGGACTCAACTTCTTTGCTGTACTGTTGCTGCGAATGATCATGTTAAAGTATGCTCCATTATTTCCATTCAAGTTTTCCGAATCTGTTCTAATAACCTGAAGGCTTTTGAAAAAGAGTTACCTAAAAAAGCTTTGTTTACTAAAAGGCATTGTGCGTGTGAGGCGCGGGCGTAACAAGAGTGGCAGACTTCTGATGTCCAGTTCAGATCGTGGTGACGGGACTGGCAAATTTCTCGTTTTGGTAAGAAATATGGTTCATTTTTGGTTCATTTTTGATCACTTGTTCAAGGGTAAATGTAATGTAGTTCTGATTTGCTCTGCATCATCATTCGTAATCGAAAAATGTCATAATTTTTGTTGGGGAAAGAAAATTGCAAACAGTGTTTGCTGCGTAGTGTTACGATGGATGCTCCCAGGGGGAAAATGTGAGGGCCCGAGCTGAGAGTAGAAGAGGCCTTCTTTTTGATGAAATTAAGTACTTTTGTTTTGTTAAAGAACCATCTTTTTTCGGTACACTGCAATCCTGTTTTTCAGCACGTATTACTTTCTTCTTCAACTTTGATCTCGTTTCATGAACTTCTTTCTCAACTTACTGTTTCTTTACCCTTTCTGCATAGATTCCGCGTTCTATTAACTATATACTAAATGGTGCCTTCCTCCTTCCTCTTTTTGGATCCCATGTGTGGCGGATAGGGAGGCGTAAACTAGCTAATAATCTAATCTATTCTGTTACGATGGATGTCCGATACAATATCTTGGATGAAAATAGTTATAAATTGTATTAATTTCAATATTTACATTTGTAAATTGAGACTCATACCTCAATTCTTTTCTCATTGTGTGAGTTTTTTTAGACATGGTTTTGAGAATCTGTGCGCAATACTTTCGGAATTTAAATACATAAAGTTCTTTAATTTAGCATTGACGTAAAAGTATTCTTCAAGTTCCATTATCGAGACCAGGTACCCAAAATCCTTGACTTTTTCAATCCTTCACCAGAGCAATTATTCATCATTTTTCAATTAAAATGAAGACACCGGCACAGCCAGTTGCATTTCAGTTATCATATGTTTTATGAATTTGTGAATAATGCCAGGAGATCGAACAAAAGTGAACATAAATATATAAATACTTTCATGCTTCCTTGATTTACGCTGAACGAGGAGGGTACCTTAACCATCGTAGCATTTATCCAGAAATTGTAAGTTTGGCTCTGTCTTCCCTTTAACGTTCATGCGTGCTTCTAAGACATTTATGCGCTGTCGCAATCTCTTAGCTGTATGTGTGTTCAAATTCAAAGTCAAGTGTCACTCTCAGCTCGAAGCTTGGTCCGTTTGCTCAAAATGACTTCACCTTCTCTTGGTAAAAAATATCAGCTTCGGTTGCAGTTTCTTCTGAGAAACTTGCTGCAATTTCTGAAATAGCTTGCCTTCTAAATACGATGTTTGAGGGCTTAGTGTTTATGGAATACGCGTATGCACGAGTGAAGTGCTCAGCTTGTGGTGGTATCTGATACTCGTACAATGATGTAGAATATCCTCAGGTCACAGGCCCTCTTTCAGTAAACTCGAATATTTGAAATATCTTGCAGTTTTGGCTATATGCGTTGCAGTCTGCTGATCAACGCGTGAAAACATGGCATGCTACGATGAGGACGAAAAGGGATTTTGAACACTTAAATGCGTGCAAAGCGCCTCCCTGATTTTGTTTTGCTTTTGTACACCTTTTGAACATCGACATATTTATCAGTAAGCGGTGATCCAAGTGAATTTGGTAGCACGTTGAGGTTGCTTTATCTGCGTACTAAACTGCTGTTTTTGGTGGACCGAATAAACTTTTGAACCAAAGAGTTTTGAGACTCAAAGCGACCTATGATTTGGCATTGTGTCAATACGCGAAAACGATTTTACTGTTACACCGTTGATGGCAAGAAAATTTGTCTTTAAAGCTCATAGTTTGTGTGATATAAGAGTTATTGGTGGAATAATGTGAGTATTTCTGAAATTATGGCTTTGTGACTAAATATTTGCAACACTTGCACATTATTTTGCTGCAAAATTAATCTTTTTTGTAGGTGATGAAAGGAAGGTTTCTCTGTTCTCGCTCATAATTTGCATGATTCAGGAATTACCGAAAGAAGAACGTTGGCATTTCAGAAAACTATACCTAGTGGCCAGATATTTGTAGTGTGTGCGCATAACATTGTAATAAAATTCATGAAACTAGAAGCATAATTTTTAAAATATACCACAGCTCTCAAATAACATAATAATGTTAAAGGATTCGAATTATGAGGCCAAAATGATGTGAAACAACTGTGCACACATTTTAAATTGTGCACTTCAAGTTTAAAAACTTACATTTGTCGTTGCAAATGGATTTTATGTTCCATTAAAGTAAAAAAGTTGCTTATCACGGGTCGAGGAGTACGCTTATGGAACTCGATGCGAAGGCTCGGCTTGGGTCTGCGCAGAGATAGCCTAAGCTTCTTCAGCACAAACTGTAGAATTTGCTGCAAGATGTTTTTATTGATAATATTCAGTCATGGAATTCAGCAAAGATTCTGTTACTCTAGAGCACTTTATTTCTCCGAGAGAAGCGCCGCATCGTGGAACTCACTTTGTGTTTACGTATTGTTACATCACTTGCTTGGTTGCGTTATTTTTCTCATCGCAATTTGAAGACATAGCGGTAGGAAATATGATGTACTCCAGTATATCTTCAAAAATTCACTCATTAGCGATTTCTTATGCCAAAAGTTCCCTATTATTACTGAAGTTTCCTCTGAAATCAAAGTTGAAAATTTTTAATTTAGGAATTATCAGTGGTTGCTGTGCGAGAACATTGTCAAGAATTTTTAACATGGTGAGGCCTAATATTTGGCGTTAAAACCAGATTTCTAAGAGACAGAGACCTGCAGTATGTGAGGAAGTATCAGCTAATGCTCAAAAGTTCCACGGGTCGCACTTTCAAGTTGCCTCTACTCACGACACCTGGCGTTGAGGTGGACGGAAGTGCGGTGCCTTGCTGCTCAACGAGAGCGAGTTTTTATCGCAGGTCTTAATGATGATGGTTCTGACATTTGTCGGAGTCTTCTGATATCTCAGAAGTGTTAGTATATACAGTATAAAAAAGATTTTTTCTTTGTCTAATTAAACACTTTCACGTTGTCTACGATAATTCATGTTCATTAACACATTAGAAAAAATGAATGGAGGAGCTGTGTAGCCCGAACAATTTTCTGTTTAGTAGCTTAAATCTGTTTAATGTGTTCATATTCAGGTTGCTACGCGCTGAACATGGGAAGCGTACATGGGCTTCTTAGTTTGCCTTTATTGAAAATTATTGTGATCTGCTCTCTGAAGGTTAACTACAGGCGAGTTCAATTTTCGCACTGAAGGCTCGTTATTCTAGTGCTCACTAAAGTGAGAACGGCAGTAAATGAAATTACTCAGACTTCAAAGCGTGCCAGAATGGCTCGAATTATTGTATGTCCTTCGGGACACTACGTGCTTTTCCGCAGTCAAAACAGACGGGAAGTTTGATGTAGCGCTGACCTGCACAATTGGGTGTCTTTCTGAGCTGTTCCTGCTCAGGTCTCAGTTTGAGATTCGGTGAAGTTTGAAACATGTCCTGGTGATACCAAAGTTCAACGGGCCTTCTGCTAGTTGCGCACGTCATCAGCACTAAGGGCTATGATATTGAGTCAAACATCTGTGAGATGGCTTTACTGCACCCGAGCTGAGTGTTAAGTAGCCCTTTTTTGTTGTTGAAAGAAATGAATTTTTTTTTGTTATGTTAAAGACCACATTTTCTTCGGTTCACTGCTATCCTGTTTTCCAACACCTACTACTGTCTTCTACAACATTAATCTTGTTTCACATCTTTTTCTTTCTCCAACTCACTGTTTCTATGCCCCTTCTGCATAGATTCCTCGATCCCTTATCTTCATACTAAATGGTACCTTCCTCCTTCCTCTCTTCGAAACGGTTTTTTTAGCGGTTAGGGAGGCTTGAACAAACACCTAATCTAATCTGTCTTAACTGCAGATCTTTGTCACCGTAGCCTTGTGGTTGAGAACGCTCACCATTCACAGAAAGGGTGGCCGGCTCGATTCCTTGCTGTGCAAGCGCGATGATTCTCTCTTTTTTAAATAAAAGAATTTAGCTATAGTTTCTCCACTCCACCCAGGAGTCGGAAATGAGTACCGTCTTCACTTCAGGTAAAAGTCATTGTGTCCTGGTGTTCTAGTTGTAAGGCATTGGAGGAACCAATGTACGAGATGAAATGTATCAGACTGGTTTGGAATTAGACATCCTTTATTAAGCCTTCTTTTGGGTGCATTAAAACGAGACTCCGAAAAGAAATTGAATCAAAAGAATCATTCAAGTAGTGAGTCTGTTAACGATACCTGGTTTCTATTCAGGCACATTGTTCATCTTTTTTCTTAAACTGTGCTTCCAGCTTTCGAAGGGAATTTTTATTAACGTCTCTTTTTGCAGAGGATTTTGCATATTGGGTTCAACACGAGCCCGTATTTTAATCATTCAGACCACGCATTTGTTGTTTTTTTCCATTGCTAGCGTTTTTTTTTTAGATTATCGTTCGAAGCGCATCAGCTGGTTTCGGCAATGGTTGTCAGCTCCAACTGAAGCAGCATCAAGTCAATAGAAGCTCCTTATTACAAGCTGTTCGGTTGATCCGATTAAAAAGAAAAGAACAGACGAGGCCGACGTAATGGTCACACAAATCTCTCTCCAATACCTGAAAGAATTTTGCGTGACTTTTGTAATACTCATAAGCCATGATCACAAGGTCGTGATCATAACTGTGCATCCATGCTTACCTGAATAACTCATTTTACCTCATACCTGTATATCGCACACAAAATTTTAACGCAAGCTAACGCTTTCTCCAACTGAAACTCACAAACGTGGAACAAATACAAGAAATTTTATTTATACGTAACTCATGATTGAAGCGTTGGGTTCTAGGGGTGATATACGGAGAAAATCGTACTTCTTCACTGCGCTCACGCGGCAAGCATCTAGAATATACCTTTCACATCTACTCCATATTAACTATTATCGTAAAATCAAGCTTCAAATCTTGGGTGCACAAATTCATTGCTCAGTCTAGTTCGCAACTAGGTCAAGTGAATTAGGTTTACCATGATTGTACACCTAAGAATAGCGTTGATGATAGTTTGTCCAAGAAGTCGCTGAACTTATTCGGGGCCCACAGGTAGCTGTGTCATTTGTACTAGACTGAAGAAACAATCTAATGCTGTACATATCTCTCGTGGTAAATTAATTGTTTAAAATGCGATGAGAAAAAATCTTCTACTCCATCTCTTGTGGTAAATAAATTGTTTAAAATGCGATGAGGAAAAATCTTATACTCCATCTCTTGTGGTAAATAAATTGTTTAAAATGTGAGGTGCGGTCTGGCGAGTGTGTCCTGATGCGAGGCCCGTGCGCGGCTCGCCCACTGCCACTCTGTTTAACAGGCAGCAATGAAGCTGCTAAACTGCCCGCTTGTTGCGGCATGAGCTGCTGCATTCCTTGCTGGTGTCTTGCGGTTGTCTGTGCTGCTGCCTTTGAGATTCTAATCTCATGTGAAACCATTCGAGAGTGAAATCCTATCATTATACATATTGGCTATTCTTCCAGTCAAACCTTATGACCAGTCATACTTCCAGTCAAACCTCATGACCAGTCAAACTTCCAGTCAAACCTCATGACCAGTCATTCTTCAATCATTCCTCCAGCCAAATCTTATGACCAGTTATTCTTCCAGTCAAACCTTATGACCAGTCATTCTTCCAGTCAAACCATATTACCAGTCATTCTTCCAGTCAAACCTTCTGACCAGTCAAAAATATGTGTACCAGTCATTCTTCCAGTCAAACCATATTACCAGTCATTCTTCCAGTCAAACCATATAACCTGCCATTCTTCCAGTTAAACCTTTTGACCAGTCAAAAATTTGTGTACTATTCATTCTTCCAGTCAAACCCTAAGGTCAGTCATTTTTTCAGTCAGACCCACTGACTAAGTCAAACATATGTAGTTTAGTCATTATTCTATCAAATCCTTACGACAAATGGTAAAAAATAAGCGGAATAGTTATTCAATGATAAAAGTATTTAACTACTCTTCAGAACAGCATTCCATTCCTGAGCTCGCTGCTCGCTGCTCTGGTCTTGTTTATCCAATGATTAGTTTATGTTCTAAGGAACACTTACTGCTCATCTCAACGTATTTGAAAAGCCTAAGAGGATTATATGCTTTTCAACAATAATTTCTCATATCTTCAATATTTTTGTCCGTTAAAAAATATTTTAAATATTTTCCTAGGTGGTTTCCAGTATTGACTGATGTTAAAAAATACCATGGATTGCTCCTTATCGCGTTCGTTAACTGTTTAAAATATATGAATTATATCATTTTGATCAACAGAATCGCTATTTTTAGAAGTATTCATTTGCGTTTTTGCGAAAATTTTCCCTGTTTGAATTTTTTTTTGCATTATTGAACGTTCGCTGACACCCTGTGAGAGACTGCTGCTGTCAGTATCCTGCTGCTGTCATTATGCTGCTGCTGTCATTATCCTGCTGCTGTCATTATCCTGCTGCTGTCATTATGCTGCTGCTATCATTATGCTGCTGCTATCATTATGCTGCTGCTATCATTATGCTGCTGCTATCATAATGTTGCTGCTATCATTATGTTGCTGCGATCATTATGTTCATTTAAAGACTAGGCATAAGTGGCATCTTCGTCTATTTACGAGTCTGTCACTGAGGGAACATTTTCATCTCTAGAACGCTGTGTATAATTTTTTGTGCTACTTATAGTCTGGTGAAAATAATTATGGACGAGAATTTAAGAATTTCTTCGAGTTGTTCGAACAGTAAAAACTGATGGGAAGGGGAAAAAAATTCTCAGAAAAATTCTGACGCAATCGCATTGCTCAATGGTTTTGATGACACTTGTGGGAAGATTTGCTTCCTAATTAGTTGAATGTTTCAAACGGCCTTTAAAGTTAAAGTAAATACTCGCTTCATAACACTTTTGCAGAACGAATTTTCATTCGTTGCAGGAGCAATTTTCAGAATTACTCGCCCGATTTCTTACCAATTCCCCCCGTCATTTTCTATCAAGACTTACATTTTCTTAATGCACGCGTTTGGCCGTCGCGGGTTGAATGCCTCAGTTCGGATCGCACAATTTAAAATGCGCATTTTAGGGATATCTCTTAATAATTTCCAAGCAAAAATGTTTTTGAGATTAGGGGAAAACCTCGAGTGCGAAAATTTTTGGCTTAGATGCAACATCTCTTAATTCATTCATAAAATATTTTTAGTTTATGGTATTTTTTTTTCCAGACGATCAGAGAAATTTTCCTTGGGCATCGTGCACTTCTCTTAATTATGTTAATCATGGTTTTTGTGCGAAACTAACTTGCCAAACTCGTGTTTCACATCCATTTCTTTTTATTAGCTCTATTTTTAATGGCCTTCAAATACAATTGCAAGCAATTCTACTGATTAATATTTAATGGGATTATTTTGTTCAGAATTCTCAATGAACTTCCCTTAATTTTTTACATGTTTTTATAAATTTCATCTAATGCGCATTTTTGGCTGGAGTTTCCTGCAGTAGTGAGCTTGGCTGCGAGGACCGCCATGCATAACAGCGCTCACTGGCTACATTCCAGATTATCTTTGCTGTGCTGCCATCGAAGTGCCGTCTCTGGGCCTTGGTTATCGCTGCGCCTGACAGAATTTACTCGTGTATTCTAGATGAGGCGGCATCGACGCAACTCGGAGAGCGAGGCGTTTTTTAGGATGCAACCGCCTCGGGAATATTGGTACTTGCTTGCTGGAAGTTCTCGCGAGACGAGGGTTTGAGGAGTCCAGTGAGCTGCGTCGAGTTGACTATATTGTTGTTCTCTTGACTGAACACTCTGAAAGCCTCGTTCTCTTTACGTCGTGCAGATCAGTTCAGTGAAGCTGTGTGCCGTTTGAACTGAATTCAAGAATGATTTTCGGTTTTCATTTGCGAATCTTATTACATAGGAGCAATTATAGTCTTAACTATTACTCTAAAAATTGAACTTCATCCAATCTCTGGTGTCGATTTGTGAAGCCTTTTGTCTGAATGTACATTTTGCGCATCACTTAAACAGAGGTCAAAATTTTGTCCATACAAGCTGCCATGGTGTGGCTGAGAATGAAAACAGCGTAATAAATTAAAACCTTCAGAAAAACTACTTATAGAAAAGTGAGTAATATTATTTCGATGAACTTGAATGGAAATATGCTAATTGTAGCAGCATTTATTTGCTTAGTGATTAAATTGGTAATCAAACCTTTTGCGCTTGAAGTTGAGGTATGAAAACATATATCATACAATATTCTAGTTTTCACGTTTCAAATTCATTACATCTGATCATCTGAAGTTGACCATCGTTTGCTGATTTTTACAGCACTAACTTGATCGATGGATGCAATTCTACTGGTTTTCCGTGCCGCAAAATCCATCACATCTGTATTTTGGGGAAATAATTTATCTCGGATTAGGGTCCTATTTTGAGGAACAAAATTAATCGAAGCGATCATAAAACATTGATGGGGATCTGGTCTATTTGTTATAATCTATTCTCCCGATTGACTTTCTAAAACTGGGCATAGACTGATGGCAGTCCGACTTGATTGCGTTGTCTTTAATCACAGGAGCCCCAGACCCAAATGGAATTTTTTATTTTATTCGAAAATAAATATAAATGATTGACTCAGTTTAGAAGGCTTCATGTTGTTGGGATGTATTCGGTGGATTTATGAAAATGAGTTATGGTTCTGACTACCAAGCCAAAGTGGAATATGAACTAATTTTCAGTGGCAGGAGATGCTTAAAAAGTGTTAATCTATCATAGAATCAGTGAATCAAACGTCTCGTTGTCAAATATTTTAACAGCTCTTGATGCTGTATATTCTTGTTCGTTGACGTTTTTGTAAAAATATTGGTATTTCTGAATGAAACTTCATGGTGACTTTTCCTCTCCGAGTATACTTCATTTACAATTTTTTATTTTAAACGAGTTTTAGACTGTTGTTCTTTCAGAAAAGTCATCTATGCGTTGCACAGTTTTAAACTTTTCGACCCAGCTTTGAAATCTCAAAAGATGTCGGGCCAAATTTTGTTCGCGCATATTCCATCAGAGTGTTTCTTCATAAGCTTCACCAAATTCCTTTCTGAACGTCAAAAACAACTTCATTAAATCAGCTTCGTTTGTGTGCTTAGTGACAAGAATAGGTCGTTGTTATATTCTAAGGAAAATTGAAAGAATTTGCTCTTGCTTGTAGTTTATACATGTGAAGAAAAAGTTTGAAGATTGTGAAATATTTTTTACGAAATCCTCTAACATAAAGAGTTATATAGCCTTACTTCATTCGAAGCACGATATTCAATAGGCACCGAGACATATAGTAGCTGTGGTACACGGCCCAATACTACTCAAGCTTCAAAACTTTTTATTTTAATACTTTAGAATATGAGGTACGAGTAATGATGAACTAAAATCACGTGTTTTTACAGAAGCAAGATCACGTCGCAGCGGATGATAAATTATTTCAGGATTTCAAAAGTCAAGGAAAATTGCGCCAGTGGTGATGGCAGGTGGAGAGTTTTAAGTGCAGTTTCTGGCTATTTTTAATTCCTTTGATGTATGTCTCAGAGCGAGACCTGCGGCACTAACGTACAAAAATGATCCTCAAAGTGATATATAATGACGCTCTTGAAAGTGGAGGTCTGAAGTTCAAAAACTTTCAGTGTGACCATTTTTTTAAACCGACTGAACATAAGTTTCAAATTGCTTGTTCTCCAATAGAAAGCATTTCGCTCGTTCGCGTTATGAAATCGATGTTAATTGGAAGGGAGCATATTCATATTTGATCAGAATTTTTTCTTAAAAAAGAGAATTATGACTCTTCAAGCCAAGCCCTTCAGCTGCGTAGCGAGTTAGCTGATCAGAGACACGTGCCCAAAAGTTATAGTTGACGGAATTATTTTGGTGTTGTAGATGAATCATTTAAAAAAGCATGATTTTTCGCAAAGACTCGAGATAAATAAATAATAGGTATTTTAAAATCAGGACTTCCACTTTTAATTTGTCCTATTTATTGGCTAAATTCAGTAAGTTAGGCTAGAAATTTTTCAGGTTGATTTTCAAGATTTCTGTTACGGGAAGGTACATTAGTTTGACACGCCATCGTCAGAATATCTCGGGAGGGGAAATACGCATTCCTCAATGTTGTCGGTTCGCACTTGCGGCTGTATCAGTAGCGGTCATTGTACGAGGCAGTTGTGGATTCTGATTTGTTATGAGGTACAGTCATTCGTCTTCCTTGCTCAGCTTCTCTACCTCCATCTCACTCGGAGGTCGACCTACTGAACTCATATACCTGGCATCTTCGACGACTATATTTGAGACTTGATCCACTTACATCGCTCTTCAATTCCTTACTCGGCAGAAGAGCTTATAGAAATTTGCTCAATATTCTGAGTGAATTTATTCAGCAAACATTATGCATTAAGTAACATTTTTTATTTGCGAGCTCTCATTTCACTGAGATTTGTCTCTGACAAGTTGCTTTGGTAGAAAATCTCAGTCACGCGAGATAAATATCCAGCACAACGTAGAGTCGTAAAATACCTATGAAATTCAGTGAGCTGGAAAATACCTGAAGCTGAGGGGTTCACTAGTGCATGCTGTTCGCTTTATAATCGAGGCAACGTAGCTCGCTTTTCATCAGTTCAATAGGGCTTTCGGATATTGCAGCTTGTCCCAACGGCAATATATTTTAACAGAGTTTGGTCTGGTTTCTTTGCCGTGGTAGCAAACTCAGTGAAGCTAAAGAGGAAGTAATTTTGTTATTTGAGAGATTGGTCTCATTTGGTTGTTGAAAAAATATCCACTTCCATCTGGCGGACCTCGTAGCAATTGAGTTTTGTTTCTGTGCACTGGATCTAGTTTTTCCTCGTGAGCGATTTCTCGGGAAGCGCTTTTTCTTCCAGTTCATGTGCTGTTAGATTGTGACTCAATGACGTGCTAATTTTGTTGGCAGAAGTCGTACTTTCTGTCGCAATGTATAAGCGTTCAGTTCTGCAAAATACAACAATCATCGCAGTAAGTAAGGAAATAGTTTAATTGAAGTTTTTTGTTTGCATTCGCAAGAACCATATAATATTACCGGATTTATTTCTTTGAAACGAGTTACTTACGCAATTCTGCTCGCTAATTGAACATAATGTTTGTGAAACGCTTGATGCCTGCTCTTTGAAAGTAGGGAAACATCCCGAGAATTTTGAACTCCACTCACGATTTCGGAGGTAACCTCGTACTCTTGTACTTGTCTTTACATTGTCTCTTCTTATATGTTTGCAATATATACGCTTCAGTGAGCACATCATTTTGGTTATAATCTTTTAGTACTGAGTTTCTTTTCCTGGTTTTACTTTTATCTCAACCTCAAATAACCGTCGGTTGACTATGCACTGGTATCATGGTTTCACTGACATCAGAAGGAGAAATATACTGGCACGGGGAAGGGGTTTTCAATGAATCTATTGAAATTGAAATTCGAAAAGGAATAAAATAAATGAAATCTGTTCATAGAAGTGAATTAAAAAAAATATCGAAGCAATGAAAAGCTTCGATAAGATCATTTCTTAGCAAGGTAGCTGGAGAATATTTTCAACTCAGGAAACAGCATCGACAGGGCGCAGTGACAGATCGCTCTCACTGTACGAGCCATAGTCGTTCCCTGACATCAGATCATAGCGGTCGAGTTCCTACTATAGTTGTCAGCCGAAGAAATTACAGTCCACGAGCTAAAGAGCACCTTTTAGGCTTAGAACGGATGCTTATGGGACACAAAACTCGATTATACTTTTAAGAAAAGACGAAAGGTTGAACAAATTTTAACCAACATATAGAAAACTCATTTATTTTGTTCAGCTTCAGGTTAGCATGACATAGTAGATGGATTCAGATTTCTCTTTCTCGTTTTGCGATTCATATGAAATGATTTTGAGCGTGAATTTGAGAATACGCGGTAGTGCTCTTCTTTATAGTAGTTATTTAAGCAAGCGAGGGAGTTTATTAGGAGTGAGAAAACCGTAACACTTTGATGTGCCCCAATCCAGAGCTGACATCCTCGTTTTTGAGCCTTGAATATCGGACATAAACACAAATGGAACCTTGGAATGGAATGGATCTGTGTTCTTGAGCTTCTGCAAAACCGTTTGCGTTGTATTGAACTTAAGTGTATAGAAATTCAGAAATAATCTTCAGTTCTTTTCCCAGGATGCACACACAGTTGTAGTCTATAAGTACACTTGAGTAAAACTTGCCTCTGAGTGGGCATGACGCTAGTCTGCTTCTGTCAGCGTAACTTCGAAAATTGACTTTCCTCACAGATAATGTTCGTAATTACCTAAATTATTTATGAAAAGCCAAGGACATTTGTAAGACAAATAAAAAGGGCTTGTAGGTACAGTAGTAGATGCGAAATTTCCTCTTCATTTTCTCCCTCGCGAGCCCAGTGTACAATGTTGATCTCCCATCAGGCGATGGCGCATACCACACCACAGCGGGCCTGTATGGTGCCCCATAACTTGAGAAATTTCTCGGATTCACGGAGGAAGTTTTTTCGATAGAACTGAAACTTTAACTGCTACTTCCAAATGCGCCTTTACTATTTTTGAATAACTTGGTGTTGAGGGCTGGCACACCCAAGCCTCTCTGAGAAGCAGGGGACTCAAACGTGTGTTGAATAGATTTATTTTCTTTGCTTGGACTTTTTTATGAAATAATGTATAAAGGTTAACTAGCTAAAGTTTAGTACATTTATTGAACTTTTGGTCATATGTATAATGCATTTTGACTATCATCTCAGGTTCTGTAGATAGGCTTTGAGAAATCTTGGGAACAGCCATAACCAACGTTAGTTCAACATTCAATGAAACGAATTCAAATGCAAAATTAAAAAAAATGCTAGTTCTATTGACCAAGAGCTTAGCGGAGCCCTTTCGAAAGCTTGTACATTGTAATTATTACTGTAAATTCCACAAAAAGCTAACACGCTTCTCGTAGCATATCCCACATGACGCCTGCATGTAGTTGTGCGAGGCTGGTATAGATCACAAGTGATCCCATCAACAGGATATGAAACTTCAACTACAGGTAACTCGAAAGCTTCGCTCGACTTGCAGCACAATCACACGCTGAGGAGGCTCAGACCTCAACAATATGCAGCCATCTGTCGCCTTCATCTCTACGGCTTTGAAATGCTAAGTCGAATTTGAGCAAAGGCTGCTCAGAACTGGTGAATATTTGCACGCGACCTGGGGATTGGGAGCGTCGACGTAGAATTGCTGGTGTTGCGAGCTGAAACTCAATATTCAGCTCGAGCTGCTCTCGCTGAACAGATAAATGAACTGTGTTTCAGGACAGCATGTTGAGAGGATAATTTAACCTGAAAGATGCATTTTAATTGCTAAAAACTCATTATTGTTCAGTATCGTAGACCATAAAGCTCTAATTTGTGATAGTTATTTTTTAATCGATGCGAAAGGTGTTTAGTTATGCTAAGGCTTTGAAATGACCAATGTGATGCTGCAAAAACATCACAAAACTATCACCGCACAGGTTTCTCATATCATTCTCGTTCATTATGACGTTCTTACAGCAGCTTCACATATGTTGCAACGCAGCCAAGTCGACTAAGAAAAACGCATGCCGCAAGCTATACCGGTACGATGATGCTAATTGCCCGACGATACAGCCTCAGCTCTCTCAAGCTCTTATGTTGCGAGGTATCAACCTTTAGTGTACAAGATATAGGGACATGCCGCTCCCTGGCAAATACGCACCACCGAATTTCTTGGCTTTACTACAAGTAAGACGAAGAGTCTCATGGTGACAGTGTCAGTTCTCGTCAGTGTACCTTGTGGTGCAAGTTCTCCTCATTTATAACTTTAGCGTGTCACCGCTAAATCAGCACCGAATATTACAGGGGGCTGTTGTTTATTCATTTACAGTGGGGGGAAAAATAACACAAAACATTGATTAAATCGCCAGATTCCACGTTTCTAGACCACGTATAATTGCGAAAACTAGACTATATATAAACAATGGTATAAAAAGGTTAATAACATGTCTAAAACCCACAAATGTTTAATAGGAAAAATACATAGGAGCATGTATAATAACTACGTGAACAAAAGTTTACAACACATTTCAAGATATAAATACATTAATTATTCATTGCATAGCCGATATTATTAATTATGTTTCCAGACGTTTAGTTCACTACCAGCCTTTTACAAGTTTGGGGTGTAATCGAATCCCATTCTTCAATGTATATTTCTTTGAGTTCAGTGATGTTTCTGGGACTTCTCTTCTGAGTCTTCAATTTCAATTCTTACCACAAGTTTCCGATCGGATTCATGTCCGATGATGAACTTGGCCATTCTAAAATATTTATCTTCTTCATCCTCAACCATTCTTTGATTTCGTTCGCAGTATCCTTTGGTTCGTTGTCTTGCTGGAAGATCCATCCCCTTTTCAGTTTTAACAAACAGCTGAAGGTAGGAGTTGCTCTTCCAATATTTCAGGATATTTCCTCCCATTCATGGTTCCTTTAATGATGTGAAATTTACCTACCCCTGATGAGCTGAAACATCCCCAAACATGATTGAGCCACCTCTAAACTTACCAATGGGTATGGTGTACTTTGGTTTATACTCTTCGTTTTGTTGCCGCCGAACATGGTTTGTGCTCTTCTCCTAAATAGTTCGATTTTTGTTTCATCTGACCCTGAGTTCCAAAACGCTGCTGGCTTATTCAAATGGTCGTTAGTATACTTTAACCTGGCCTCAACGTGACGTTACTGGTGAAGAGGTGTCCTACGAGTGGTGCAGGAGCGAAAACCTTCACGGCGTAGTGCCTTGCTGATCGTGAGTTTGCTGGCTTCGATTCCGGATGCCTTGAAATCAACTTCAATTTTCACGAGTAGTTTGAGGCCTCTGCACTACAGTCCGGATCAATTTTAGAGCAGCAAGGTTGTTAATCTTTCGTAGACGGCCTGTTCGAGGCTTGCTGAGAGTCGTATTCCGGCATTTCCACTAACGTATGATGGTTCCAACCGAGGCTATAGAAACACACAGTTGTGCACATATCTTCCGATATTTCAAATGTTCATTATTTAGTTCCACAATACGTTCGCGAAAGTCTTGGCTGATGTCTTTATTCTTATCTATGCTTACGACCCTTCAGAACGAGTGCTACTGTATCAATAACACGTTATTGGAGGTGAATGCTGACGAAAGTTCGGTTGCGAAATAGTAGAATATATTAGAACATTCTGGAATGATCCTACAATAATTTTAGGGGATAATATCGAGAAAAAAGTCGGGTATTGTAAACTTTTGTTCACGGATTTATTATACATATATGTATATTTATTTTATATTGAAAATTTGTTGGTTTTAGATTAATTATTAACCTTTTATTACTATTGTTTATATCTAGTCTAATTTTCGTAATTGTACGTAGTTAAGAAATGTGGAATCTGGCGATTTATTCAACGTGTTGTATTATTTTGCCCCCACCATATGAGGCCTGGTAGATCTTCTCTATCTTTTCATAACCAATTTCTGTCGTGAAGGAGAACGGCGTTTCGGGGAGACGGTCGGTTGCTGGCGGTCTCTTCATCATCGATGCTGCTTTTCTTTAATTAAGATTATTAAGATTTATTATTTATTAAGATTCTTCAACGTCCTCTTTTCCCTTGTTCAGACACTTTTCAAAAGAAATTTGTGCTCACGCTCTCATTTAAAATTATTACGCCAGTAATGTCCGAAAACAATGACAACCATTGAAATGATGACGCTAAGGATAGTTTCTTGAATCAATCATCATAGTAAAACACGTTCAAGGATAATGAGTGAAAAAGATTACAATTTCAATAATAAGATAACAGAATTTCATGGATTCATCACATCTTTACATGACCAGTTTGTGTACAGAACTACGCTCGTATTCTATTTGCTGTGTGCAGCATGAGTTTTTTGAAAAATTCGCATATTTAGTTGTACTGATATGCAGTGTAATATATTGTCTTTCTATTTCATTTTTTCATAGCAATAGAAACTTCATTCATGCGTAGGCTTTGACGAGTGCTCTAGAGATTTCTATTCCTCTTTCATTCTCTCTTCGAATTTTCTGCCAAAATTATGTTTGTAGAATTTCGTTCCTTGATTCGTCAGTCAGGATAAGGTATTTCCAAGACGGCTTTGTTGAAGAATGTTTGAAAAACTACAACCGTAATGTCGTAAAAAACTATTGCGGGAAAGTTGAAAAGCAATAAGAATTTTATACACACGTTGAGAACTGAAATGCTTTTGCAGTAAATATTTGTCTTTCATTTCGACTCGGTGGTGAAGTAATCTCTGACGGTCTGCCACACTCGCCCGCCATGATCTCAGCCCCAAAATCTTGACATACACACATTGTCCAGGTCGGACATCTAATCCTACACTGCCGTCAGATACATACCGAGCCTGTCGGTGCGGGATAACAATGTTCTCGATTTATTATTTTACAACTTCTACGATAACAATTAGCGCCTGAGCTCCTGAAGTCGCGAGTGTCTTAGCAATCAATTTAGCGCCCGAGTTCGCTGAGCTCGTGACTCGATCTGTGGTAGATTTGCGCTGCTCCGCTCGGCTTATGGTTTTTTGTCGTTTGGTTGACTGCCAATTGCTTAGACGTCGACGGTATTCTTACTAATAGATCTGGTAAACGTTTCAAGTATTAATTTATGCCTCTGGTTTATGCCTCCGGTTTGAATAGACGGAAAGAGGAAGATTAAAGTCTGAGAAGTACGCAGTTAAAAGTAAAATATCTTTCTTTTAGGACTCGTCAAAAAATAGACTAACTAAATTCGTAAAATATGAATAACTCGGGGTTAGAAAAAGTTATTGATTCTGTTACTTAACGCACATGAATACGAATGCGTAAGCGATAGATTAACCTTATAGATGCTTCAAAAGAAGCGGAGAAATTTTTCGTTGGAAGATTTTGTCAGCTTTCTTAACCGCTTCACGATACTTAAATTTTATCGCTACCAGCTTGAAATAATTTGATGTGCTTATTTTCGGTAATGCAAGCCGGGGTAAGCAGCCTCGATTTCATTTTCAACACAATATACGACCACTTACCTTTTTATGAGCAGTAACTCCTTGGTTGCCGTCCAAACATGCGCCACCGCGGTTCGCCTCCAATATTACAGCCGTAAATCACCTTGCTTCGTCTTCGAATTTTACGGCAATGCTCAATTGAGGGTAAATGTTGTAGCTCTGGAGGCATGGCTGCCGCTCCTCTGCAGCTGCAGCGCATCGCTCCCCACACCCGCAGGCTCGGCCACATTGACTTGCAGCGGCAATTGCATGCAGAATTTAGAAATTCGCGCCAACACGACCGGCTCCAGCCGAGCCAGAGGTTCTATTCTTCGGATTTTCTGATCCTCTTTACTTTTGGGTAGTGCTTCAACGTAGGGATTGATGAAGTTAGTGTGTATCCATAACTACTAACTACTAATATTTTATTAAGATCCTTATTTTAGGAGTTTTGTGTGCTGATATTTGAGAGAGAAATTTTGTTTTAAACAGCGAAGAGGGAACATGAAATCACCTCTTAGGGAATGAGGACATGCATCCATGCTTTAGTTCCCCAGCTAAGGATCGAGTATCATATGTTTAAATTTTATTTCTGATGAAAACCACAGAATAAATTCCCATTCGCGGTACAAGAATGTACTCTAAACTTTCTAGAAGCGATCATTATTTCTGGCAACATTTAAAATTTGTGCTTTTAGCCATTTTCAGAAGTTTTGATTTTCACTCATATTATGCAGTTTCGTTCTTTTGAAGTATGATTGCGGCATGATTATTCTGAGAACGCTTCGTAAAAATTCGTTTCCATCCAAAACTGCAAGTAAAAAAAGAACGCCATGTATGGAAGAAGTGCAAGAGGCTTGTGCACCAGAAGCAGGTTTTGACCTCTTCGAGTTCCTCGGCTCCCGGATGTTTTAGTGTTCCCAGTTTCCATCGTCATTCGCTATTCATGAATATACAAGATTATTTCCTTCAGAATCCCGCACCAGCTCAAAGAAAGCGACGTTAGAGACGCCTCGGAGTACAGAGCCAAGCGACTCAGCAGCGAGTGCAGCGTTTGTTGTCGATCCAGGGCTCTCAAAATTCTGGAGCCGAGACCGTCGTCTCCCGGCCGATCTCGGAGCCCAACAACGGAACCCAGATCTGGCGCTGCAAAAATCTTCAAGTGTTGCCGGCGCTTATTCTTGATGCTTTTTGCACCTGTCGCTTGCAACGAGTATGATGTCAAAATTACTGCAGGATATGCTAAACTCTGGAGCGTCGAGCTCTGGTAACATTTGTGTAGATTTTGCCATCAAGTCGCATTTGAAGAATTAAAGTATTTTCAGTTTTCATTTCATTTTTATCATAGAAAGGCAACCGTGCGCTAATGCACTGCAAAATTTTATTATGAGTAGAAATATGCTGCGTGATTTAAAAGAAGAAAACTATTCTCTGTTTTTTTATGAAACGCAAAATGCTCGACGGGCTGATAAAATAGGGAGATATGATTCCAAGCTTGAACAAGAACCAACATTTGTTTTAGGATGTTGTGAAATAAATTGTAGATATTTGGAATGCCCTGGATTTTCAGAAGATTTTTTCTGTGTGTTGTATCATGCAGGCATCATATGCATGTAACCTTGTATGGCCCAACCAGTGCGTCTTCTGAAGCTTCGCTTCCAAATTGAAATTAAATTGCATGTGTTTAATTTTATTTACTGAGGGCAGCGTTAAAAAGAACACGAACCGAAGAATCTAAACCTCTGAAGATAAAATTTATTTTAGCAGAAACGGTTATGTTGTTAACGTGGCAAGATTGAACACGGTTTCAGAAAATGAAATCAAATTTTTTCAATCATGTTCCAACATTTGTTTAAAGGATTCCAAGTTTTGACAGCATGTACGAAAGCTACAAAGAATGGATGGTAAAAGTTAAATTTTCTGTTTGTTTACAGGTGGTTAAAATACATGTAAAAGTCCGTCCCTGAAAACGAGCCTTTTGTGCTTGAACACGTCTAGCGCAAGTTAGAACAGACTCGATGGCATTCATGTGTTGGAGAATTAGTTAATATAACATATATACAATATTTAGGTATTAAATTTGGTGGCACTTCAGGGAGAAGTTATGCTTGGTTAAAGGAGCAGGTCGACGAACTTCATTTGACGGATGTGCTTAGAAGTCGGTGCGTGCGATGCTGCAGAACGTCAAAACACACGAAACCTTTACTGAAACGTCACTACATGTATTTTTCAGCCTTATTTTGAGCATTGAACTCGACTTTATTTAAATTTTGTTATTATACTGTTATTGCTTGATTTGCTGCGGCAGTTTGGTTTCTCCGCTCGATGTCTAAAACTCCATCAACACACAACTTCTCACATGTTTTTATTTCTAAATTATTAAAAGTTCTATTTATAAAATGAGACATGGATAACACACGGTATACAAATGGTATAAAAATTTTCTGGCGTGGAGTAGGATAAATTCTTGATTATTTGCTTCCCCAGCGTCCAGCAGAGCAGCAATGCGGCGCCTACGCTCTCGGACAGACCGAACCAATGAATGTTGGATGAACAGTCACGGTTTCTGACAAGCAAATTAATAAGTATTGAAGCTACATTCCCTTGCTCAGCAATATCGTTTTCTGGCTCAGCAATATCGCTCTCCTGCTCAGTAAAATCATTCTCCTGCTGAGGTGAGCAATATCATTCTCCTGCTCAGCAATATCGTTCTCCTGCTCAGTAATATCATCATCCTGCTCAGAAATATCGTTCACATTCTCAGCAATATGATTATCTTGCTCAGCAATATCTTTCTCCTGCTCAGTAATATCTTTCTCCTGCTCAGCAATATCGTTATCATGCTCCGCAATACCGTTCTCATATTAGTCAAAATCTTGCACTGCCGAAGCCATTTGGTGCGAAATGTTTCTTGTAGAAAGAGCTCAATTCTCTTTGGTGTGACGCTGTCGGTGGATGGTAGCATTTCTGAGAAGCTAGCGCTTTGATGTGTTCCTGTCGCTTCCATATTTTTTGACTACAGCTTGTAGAACTAAGTGCCCTTTGTCTTTTTCAGACTAGCAAATGCTGGCTTCAGTCAGCAGCGTCCTTCACTTAGGGAACTTTCTCATCGCATAATATTATCACAGCCTGACTTAGTTTTTGTGACCAAAATGTTCTTCGTTGCAGTTTTGCTCGTGGCATCATTGTGTAAAAGCGTGTGATTCATTTTGTGAGGCAGTGTGGTGTAATTTTTTCGAACCCAATGGCAGTTGACGTCCTAAGAAATAATTCAATATATGGGGTCTTTTCATCCATCGTAGAATATTCTATGTTTTCGTACCACCTCGATGAGATCACCGTATCTATTTCTCATTGACACCGTGCAATGATCGTGCTCACGGATTTGTGCAGAAGTGTAGAGGAGCGAGGCAAGAATATGTTTCCTTTTTCTCCACAAAATTTCAATAAATGGCAACTTTTTGACGCGCAGTATACGTGTTAAAAAAACATATTTTTAAAGTTCTTTTAAAGAACTTATTCTGAGTTTATATTTGTTTGCCAATGGAACATTAAAGACATGTAGTTCAATGCGACGTTATGACCACAAAGTAACCTATTTTATTTTCACTTCAATGAAATTCAAATGGGCGGAGTGAGTGTTTGAAAGAAGTGTAAACGATAGTTTTTATTGAACTACGAAATTTCCAATTTCCACCTTCACTTTAGGATTACTCTGCCATACATAGGCCTTCAACGCTTGTGTATTTCGCGTCCAGTTTGCTTTTTTCACTTTTTATTCTTTTTTTGCTATCTTCTATGCTTTTCTTTTATTTTCCTTCCTAACCATCTGTTTTTGTGCATAGTATATCCTTCATTGGAACACACCTATTGTACATAAATTCCCCGTTTTCTACAGATCATAATACATCTTCTTCTATATCTGTATCTTTTTTGTCTTTGTTTTGATTATGGTTTCAGTCTTTTTTTCTTCGCTTTCTTAAGATTGCATTTGATGTGGCTAAAGAGCCTTAAATTACATCAATAACAGCAATAGTAACAATTTAGTCTTGCGTTGGATTTCATATTTTTTATTCAGATCTCTTGGTATGTTGGTGATCTTAAACATTCCCATGAAAGTGCTCAGAGCTACAAAATCATTGGAATAGTACGTCAAAAGTCAGCCCACACTGTACTGGTCAGGGAAGCAACCTAAAGTGTTAAATATTTCCCTGTCTACTCTCGCAAACTGAATTAAATTGACTGGTTTTAACAGCAGCCGCCCCTCTGTTTTATGTCACAGACTGCACTGAATGTTAGGAAGCGAAATGCCTAATCAGGTTTAAAAGAATTTGAAATTTGGAAAATAAGCATGCGCTCCTTACTTCAATAGATTTCTAAGGAAAACTTATGTTTACTTGCTGCATTTAACTCGAGGGGCACTTGTACCCAAGCTGCCGTGGAATTCTCTGCTCTTCCTTTGAGTTTGACCTGTAGACCATGAGCAGTCCAGCCTCGTTGCACTTGACGTCGTTCTTGCCTCATAATGAGTTGCTTCAAAGCAAGGCTAAAAATTGTCGTCAGCACTCAGCGCTTTTGATAAGTCCTCCTGTGTGATTGCACCTATTCACCGTCTGCTACGTTTCGTCCTTTGAAAATCATTGACTCCTGCGACGTACCTGCCCTTCAAAGCATGTCGATCTTCTTGTGCTGTAAAACTATTTAAATGCTTCCGAAATTGCCATAATTGAAATGTTCCCATTGCCACTTGGGCGACGATAAGATTTTTTCCAATCAAGCAGCCATTGAAACGCTCTTCAACATGTTCAAAGGCAGTTGTTTGTAAATCTGAGAAAATTTCGGCATAAATTTTTGGTAATACCCGAGTTGAGTGCAGCTCTGACCTTGCTGATTACTTTGCGCTAATGAGCTAACAGCTCATGGTCTGCTTGTGCTAAATGTATCTCGACTGAATGGTTGTCAGCGGATGGCATTGATAGTAAAGTGTTGAAGTGTGTGTACAGTCTAGAGTCTACCCATAACTTCACAAAATGTCTTTGGGTGTTGAATATAATAGATGACTAATTAGATAAAAGTATACCGGAATACATCATTTATCTAAAATAATTTATATTTCTTCTCTCTTGAGATTTTACTCAGCTTTTCTGTAATAGGTTGTACAATATGAACATCTGCGTAACTAACATAGAACAATAGCAGCTCACGTGACCAGATGCTGTGCAAGTGAAGCAGTCACGCTGATTTGCATGCGGTGGAAGGAAGGTGCACTCGCCAACTAGCAAATTCAGCGCCTAAAGTTAGTTTATACAATCAGTGAAAGTAAAACACCATTGGTGTTCAGCGCACGTTTCAGATTAGTGATTGTATTCAAATGAGTGCACGCTATTTTAGAAAATTTAAATAGGCAATGAAATTTTGCTGTATTTCGAATCTCATAATACGAACAAGTTAACAACAATGGTGGTAACGATCTTTGATGCAGACGTCACTCTCGAGAAGACTATATGTAGTATGTTGGTGTGTGGGCGTGACCTTCACCATCATCCCTCAAGAGGCACATGAAAAACAATAGGTTTAGGTTACTTTGGTCTGTGTATCCGATGCTCTGGGGACTGGTACCCTCAGGAACGGTAGTGTTAGGTTACCTCAGCTTCAGATGGATTTTCAGGACTCCTATCATTTGTACTCTTTTTTTTGCTTCTTTTCGTTTTCATGTCTTCTTCGCTAAACCTTCTTTGTTTTAAGTTCTTGCTTTTATGCGCAGGGTACAATGTATGAGAACAAATTTCGTGCACAGATTTTCCGTTTTTTGCATTCCACAATGTCCCTTCTCTTGCCCTCTTGAGATCCCTTTTGTTACGGCCAGGGAGTCTTAATCCTTTGGGTACGACAATTCAAATAATTCTGGAAAAATTTTCCAGGAGAAAATTTGTCAATACCCTGAATTGTCAGTAAAATTGTCCTAGTGTGGGTGCTTTTAGCTTAAGCAAGGTACCACTGGAGGACCTGTGTCTCCCAACAAAGAACTGCTTCTTTTGCTACACGAATTCTGCAATAAATAGACGA
>JACJUY010002551.1:70580-86245 GCA_014220935.1 Platorchestia sp. MABIK | reverse complement strand
TTTAAGAGCAGTTGAGAGGAGAAAGCTGGATGTGTTTGAGATGGAGTGTTTGAGGAGCATATATGGAGTAAAAAGAAGAGATAGAATTGGGAATTAGTTGGTTAGGGGGCAGACGGGTGTTGTCAAAAAGATGAGCAGGCGGGTGTATGAAAGAGTGCTTGGATGGTTTGGGCATGTTGAAAAAATGAATGATGAGTGGCTGGTAAAAAAGATTTATACGTTGGAAGTGAGTGGTAGTAGAGCGCGAAGTAGGCCACGGATGAGTTGGATGGATGGGGGGAAACGTGCTTTGTATGAGAGGGGTCTGACTGTGGACGTGGTGAGAGGGATGACTGTGAGCAGAAGTGAGTGGAAGCAGTGCATAAGGAGGTAATTTTATTTTTTTGATGCTGTCACTGGAAGCCTGCCCGCATGTGATGGGGTTGACCTGTCTTGTGCGGGGGGAGAGGCTGTACTCAATAAAGCAGTCGGGGTAAACCAGCTGTGGCTGTCGGGCCTGACTGTGGAAGATGGTTGTGCTGGGCTGCTACTGATCCGAGCAGTTCTGGTGCGGCTAGTGCTGCCTCTCTCGCCTTCTAGTGACTAAGGGTGATTGATTGTGAGGGAGTAAACAAGGGTGATTGATTGTGGCCTGCTGTCGGCTACCCTCTCGTAGGGAGGAGAAGCCTGGTATATGTATGTATGTATTTTTAAAATGGACCACAGTTGACTTCAAATATGAGTTGAATGTTAAACTTCAGTTTTGCCTGCTGCAGCCAAAGTTAAAAACCTCAAATTAATACCCTGTCGTATGACGTAGCTATGAGACCAGTGGAGGGAACCTGAAGATCTTGTGACTAGCATGCAAATACCCTAACTCAAGCAATAATATAATGTAATATATGCTGCCAACATAAACATGGGAAGTTAGAGTAATTTGAATTGCTTTCTTATGTTCCCTCAGGGGGGAACAACTATTGCATCAATAGGAATTAGTCCTCCCTGGAGGAATATGTGAGGTTCTGAGCCGTTGGTTAGGTAGGTCTTCCTTTTGTTAAAATAAAATTGGTTATTTGTTTTGTAATAGACCATCTTTTTTCAGTTCACTGCTGCCCTATTTTTCAGCACTTGCCACTTTCTTGAACTTTTATCTTATTACATGAACTTTTTTCTGAACTTGCTGTTTTTATGCACCTTATGCATAGATTCATTTCCTTAACTCTAAACTAAAATGGTGCCTTTCTCTCTTTGGAACACTTTTGTTTAAACTAACATCCAATCTAATCTGTAATCTTATGTAAGATGAGGAAGAAGATGTATACAAAAAATAGTTCACAAAAATAAGAAAAAATGGATTTCAAATTGGGAATGCCTAACTCAGAGAAAACATTTTACCCTGTGTCATTGAATGAGAGTATCAAACAGATTCCTTAACTCAAAAATTGAATAAGAACTCAAAACCCCAAGTATAAACTAATGCAAATCAATTAAAATATTTTAAGAACTGATACCCATGAGGTAAATAATAAGGCAAACAAGCAAGAAAAATGAAGTAGTTAAATAACTAGCATGAACCTTAAGAGAGACGACTTGAAGACTCTCTTAGTGGTGCAACTAAGGCTTCCCTAATGTGAGACTTTTTGGGCTCACTATTTGTCTCTCTCGTTAGTGGCTAAACTTAAATTTACTAGCTAGCCAAAAAGGATGAGAATATAGAGAGTTAAGCTATAATCAAAAAAGAAAATATAAGTAAAATTGTTCATTTAAAAAAGACATGAAGGCTGTGCTACAAAAAGTAGACAGTACAACTCCCAGTTACGGTGAGAAAAAATGCCTCATTTTTTGCATTGGTTAATTTCCAATATGCCACCACATTTAAATAAATGAATTTAAGCTGTTGCTTGTGTGCAAAGCAAGAGATGGCATAATAAACAAGCCAAGTTACCTGTTCTTGGGTTGTAGCGTAAGTTCTGTGTCATCAGACACTTCGTGCACAGACACCAGAGTAGGTGTAGTGACAGTCAGTGACTCAATCACCCATCTTCACACGCAAGTGCCAATACGTTCATTTTAACATAAGAAATAAGTTGTTTTTTAGGTATGTGGTCCCATGATTTGAGTTTGTTTATATTTAATTTATAATGGAGTATCACACACTGGATGTAATCATGAGTAACACAACCCTTCAACGATTATTGCCATTCCTCGACGTAAAAAATAAGCAATGTAGATTTAAATATATGTTAACTTATAAAATTTTTGTTTAAATTTCACACTGTGTTTCATATTAATAAAGATAATCTATGTAATAGTTGTGTGAATTTTCTTTTGCTAGTAAAACTTGATTCTTGGATAGTTAATTGCAAGTCTTATTCTTTAGTGATACTTGGACTGTCTTTCTATCTGACTTTCTCTTATGCTTCAATTCAGCTGTATATATATTTTGTTATATGCCTTCATTTCCCTGTCTACCTTTTATTGTATATCATTGGTTTGCTGCTCTTTTTACATGTCTCTATTACCACTATTGTCACATGTTGCTGATGTTTTTGGCCTCAGTCTGTACTTGCTTCAGTCTTGTTTTTGATGTGAATGTCACCACACATGCTTCACCCTTGTTATTGATCACAATTTACACACGTGCGTCACTCTTAACATCACTCAGCGCTGCATCCTGCATGAGCAATCTTTATCTCAAGTAGACTGCTTTTCACCCACATCTTGACTTCAGATGCATCATCTTAATTATTGAAGTAGAATGCAGGCATTCAATTATTTGTGGCCTTGAAGTCAATGCAAATGGTTGTCAGAACAGGTAATTTTTAAAGAATGAAACTTAATGTTTGAGTTATGCTTGGTGCTGTCAAAGTATTAAGGGTGTATGATTTTTTTTATTATTTTGATGCTTCAGAGGATCAACATCATGAAAGTATCTTAAATGTAAATTGAACAAAAATATGTGAAAAAAGTATACATTTATGTCCATATTAAAGTAAATATGAAAATCGGAATACTAATTCCTCAATGTGGCCGTACTTCTGTTTTTGAATTCGATGATGACCTCATCAAATTTTGTCTCTCCATCATTTTGCGCATTGGCTTTCAAATTTCTTCAATTTTTTAAATGATGGCTTACACTGAAGAGCAGTAGATTCTAACTCATTTATGCTTGTTGAGGGAGTGAGTTCATTACACCGTGCTTTATTTCCATCACCAGTATTCAGTGGAATTTTTTTGAATGTTGACAAATGTGCCTGAGGCATTGAAATGATAGGAAAATAAATTTTCACAAGAAATTGAACAATGCTGTAGAAACATAAAATGAAGGGATTTGCAACACGTTTTATTTGAAAAAAATTAATTTGGCATTTCTTGAGATCTTCTTGAAGTGTGGGCTCAATTTCACTGATGCTACCTCTAATTCTGCAAGTAAGTGCTATTACATTCATCGTTTTTGTCTAGTCTATGTCTGTTTTGATGCTATTTTGTGTGGTAGCTGAATGCAAAAGATTGGATATTCTTGTGTGGTGTTGTGGTTCTGTGATGAGATGTACAATTCTATTGAAAACAAAGTATTCTTAATACCTTGCAGAAAATTATCTCCTTGTGCAGAAATATATTCACATTTGAAATTTCTTAATTATGTTTTTGAAGTTCGGCATCTGAGAATTTATCTTTTCTCATGTTGGGGAAAAACGTTGATTAAAGCATGGATGTTGCACATTTTTTTTTACTGGTCACTATTGTCGTTACCTATACAGTGCACGTGTATTATTCTACATGTGCCTAAGGTTCGAAATCGTAATTCAAGGTAAATTATTAATTTTTCTTTGGACTATATTTCGGAATTGAATTTGAAATATTCTATCTTTATTTTATCGGTGCTAAAATTCTTAAGCCTATCAGCCACAAGGATTAGGCCTAAAGTTGCAGATTTTTCTGGCTCCTTGCGGTAGTCTGGGGAAAGGTTAAAAGAGAAATAAAGCTTTCACGTGTTGGTTTGTTAAAGTTTAGTTTGTGGTAGATAAATTAAGTGTGGGTTGCTGCGTTACAGAGTCAAAAACAGCCTTTGCCGAAATCCTTGTTCTTTGTAACTGATGCAAGGTCTACATCAACAATTTAGTAGGACGAGATAAATCTTCGAATATCGTACTGCATTGAAGAAAATTGCGTTGATCAGAAAAAGATAATGCTCAAGAACCGGAGGCGACTGGAACAACTCCCAAGAGGTAGCAAAGAGCCCCAAAGCTGATGCTACGTTGCCCTTGAAACTAGCCCTGCTAGCTTTTGCTACGATCCGCCTGGTGCAAATTCACGGAATAGTTTCTGTTACTTTTTATTTGAACAGAAATCCTATCTGAAATTAAACTAGTGCACCTTGTGTTTGTTTAGTTTTAAGTGTTAGTAGAATTTATCGTTCATAAAATTTGTCATATTGATCCTTAGAGACTTCAAAAAACTTGCTAAGAGCACAAGAAAAGTTTTTCAAATTTATCCAAAAATTTAACTAACAAATCGATCAAACAATCAAATAATCTATAAGAGAAGCTAAAACATCTCAAAAAATTGGAAAGCAATCTATCAAAAAATTAAGAAAATTAATATATCAAAGAATTGAACAAATAGATGTTTTAAAGAATTCAGGGAATGAATCTGAGAATTTAACAAATAAATCTATAGGAGAATTTAGCATATAACTATTAAAGAATTTATCGTATGAAAATTTTGAAAAATTAAAATGTAAACCTATTAGAGACATTCTAATATGAATCTGTTGTAAAATTATAAAATAAGCAACTATTTTCAAGAGCATCCTTGAAAAACAGCTCACAAGAGGAGCTAATAATGAAACATTGAAAAAGTCAGTGGCCTCAGACGCAGCACCGCTAACGTGACTCCCGTTTTCGTTGCCTACAGCGAGACTGAAGTCACTGGTATCATATGGAGCAGGTCACAAGAACGCGCTAACGTCGGTGGTC
The DNA here is from genome assembly GCA_014220935.1 of Platorchestia sp. MABIK. Classification (NCBI taxonomy): domain Eukaryota; kingdom Metazoa; phylum Arthropoda; class Malacostraca; order Amphipoda; family Talitridae; genus Platorchestia; species Platorchestia sp. MABIK. Next base: position 81,287 of record JACJUY010002551.1, on the reverse strand, counting down.
ATTCGGTACTGGAAATTAGGCTTCCAAAATGACGAGTCTGCCGCTCGTCATAAAGAGAACCATGAATGAAGGTTTCCACCTCTCGTAGTCCGCGAAATTCTGCCACTGCAGTTCTTGATTCCAGGAGTAGATGTGCCACATCGAGTTTGTTCAAGAGACAATTCCATCTCTAGAACGGCATCATCTAGTATCGTCGCGCGCTAAACGCCCAGAGACGAGCGAACAGGTTTTAAATGTTTGCTAAGGGTTTGTTGAAATCTTGTGGGTTGTGTCACTCCCGACCAAGTGATGTTAAGTTTGGCCATTAAGCTGGGGGTAAGCTATGTGTGCAGTTTGTATTCTTCTGCCTCTGAGCCGACAGGAATTATCCATTCTCTGCTGGTAACCGCATTTAATCTCCATATCAAAGAAACAAGACAGCAGGAAAACAGCACGGAAACAGAACCGTGAAATTACTGTTGAAATCATGCAAATTATTCTGTGTTCAACCTTCACTAGCAATTTTTGCATTAGAATTATTTTGAATGCTATACATAACAACCACGTTTTACGCTATGTAGCCGCCATCAACGAAATATTACCCATTGAATCGTAAATAAATCACCCATTGAAATAGTTTCTGATGCCTAATAAATTAGGGTCATGGTTCTTTTTTTTGCTTCGAATCTCTTTGGAATTCCAGTTAATGCTCGAACTATAGAACAACAAAAGATTGCCTACCTAGTAATGTTGAAGATGATTTTTAAACGTCATCACTGTGCTGGTGGAGACGGCTCCTACTGGGAGCTGGTGCCAGATTTTACTAGAGAAAATTGAAGGCCTGAGTTAAAATGAATGTTCTTCCTTAAAAAAATGTTAATTATTTCTGGTTTGAACATTGTCCTCATTGTCGAAAAGTTCTTTTGGAGTTGCTTCAAAAACGCCATTAAGATGCCGGTAGGTCTCTTCTTAATTGGCCTCGCGACTTTTCTGCAATGAAGATGATTTCAGTTATTTGTCTGTCTCGGTGAAGACCCTGTAACAAAGTTCCGTGTCAATTCGCGAGTTTGCTGATTTTACTGATGATTGCGATGTCAAGGTCGTTGATGTTTATAAAGAGTAGCAGGCTTACTTGTGTCCAGTTACTAATCTGCTCGTGGGTTGTGTTTCAGTACGACCAGTTAGATGGTTTCATTTTCATCCAGAATAGTTCCTTTTGAATGCGATGAGCTTCCAGTTGACCGTAAGTCTTTCATGGAGAACTTTATCAAAGGCTTTCTGTAAATCAAGGTATATAAGCCTACGGGTTTAGTACTGTTGACTTCTCCAAGAAAGTGATAGTTTGTCAGGCAGCTTCGTTGTACCTGGAATCGGTGTTGTGTTTGGGATCAAATTTTGGGGTTTGAGATGTTTTATTAGTGGGACTTCAAGCAATCTTACCATTGTTTTACTGATCATCGATGTCAGCCTGATTTGACGATGGTTACTGGGTTCTTGTTTGTTCCCTTTCGTGAAATTGAGTGAAGATGTGAAAAGAGCTTTCAAACTTATGTACTGACGGAAAAAATCTACACTTATGCATGTCAATGTTTCAAATGAGAGATAAAAATGAAATTAGCTGGATGTCTGGGTAGTTTTTTGACTAGAGCCAATTGTGGAGTCAATTCAATTGTGAGTTTGATACATCCCTTTGAAAAATATTTGCCTACGCTGAGCCTCTTATTTTTGGAAGTGGTTGCGTGCTTGACACATGAATGATTGCATTGGTTTGCGGTGTGTTCAGGTATTAGTGCCGTTTATTGTACCATATTTAATGTGTTTGGGGCCCCCATGGGAATTGGTGCCTTTTGAAACATGTATGTATTAAATGCACTGGCGCTTTTCAAGCCATGTTAGCTGAACGGTTTTTGTTCGTTATTCGTTCATTCTGACACGGCTCCATCCTAAAATATTGGTTCCACAATTCACGTACGTCCCCATGCATGCACCTGCATATATTTCACATTAGTTGCTTGCTCTCGCACTATTTATAATGAACACAAGCACAGTTTTGTGGGGACATTAAATTTTGTGTTTGATTAATGCAACGATCTGTTGTGCAGACCAGCAATATGACTACGACAGAGCATTGAGCGCATACGAGAGCCTGCAGAACATGAACCAACTCCGCACCGGCCAGTCTTCCAGGCGGAGCGTGGCACCTCAGGTGCCAGCCACCGCCCTCGCTTCCCTGCCCAGCCGGCCGCTGCCACAGCTGCGTCAGGGGCCGGGCTCCAATAACTTACCTCTGCTCAAGCCTCAGTACAACGCTCTCAACTACGCCACCACCGATGCCACCAAACTCACCAAGCCGTCCATCAGTGTTAAGTCTTATACTGGCCAGCCAGTGGGCCAGGGGTACCGTGAGGCGTCCTACAGGGATGATGCACAAGACCTCGTCATCAGCCACGGCAAGAGCGACTCTGTCGACAGCAGTGATGGCTTGAGAAGAACGCGCGATGGAGATGCTCACGATGACCGCCGCCTTGATTATTACATTTCCTCCAAAGTTCCATCTTCCTCTGCTAATATTCTTAATTCCAACCAACTCTACCTCGAATCTGAAAGAAACACAAGACGTGGTAATGTGTCTATGCAACGAATTCAGGACGACTCTATTGATATGCTTCCCCCTCCACCACCACCTCCGAGGGCCTATAGGTTAATTCGTGAGAGTGGAGGCTCCATCTTGATCCCGGCATCCAGCGCTCAAGCATCGGCCCTTGTTGAGAGGATGAGACTTCAAGCTTTGGAAAATTCCAACAGAGGGCCTCCGCCGATTCCTCCTCATGGTGTAACTTCAGATGGAGGTAAGCACTACACGAGAAGTCGTGGTCCTGACGCCGCGCCTCAGGTGCCTCCAAGGCGTACCGGCAGGAGCAGCACACCAGGGTCACGTTATGGAAGCTCAACTTCCATTAACCATCCTGCTGACGGAGGGGGGGAGCTGGTGGACTACAGAGCAAAGCTCAGCTCTGTCAGAGCCACTTTAGGAGATGAAATGAGCTCCCCGTTGCTCTTGGGAGACCGAAGACCTGGGTCCGTGTCCCACCTCAATAAATGGCCTCGGAATAATCTTGAGCGTGCTGGCAGCGTCATGAGCATGAGAGAAGGGAACTCTTTAAGTCGGAGCGCCTCCAGTGCTGCTAAAAATGCTCTCTTACGAGAAAAAGTCCTCGGAGGACGGAAATTGAGTTCTTCTGCAACTCGACCGGCGCCTTCCTCTGCGTCTCCCAGTCCAGTAATGTCCCGTAATTTTAGAGGCCAATCTGAGGAAATAAGTGGCCGATCTTTGGCTGAGCGAAGTACTAGCTTATATGAGGATGTCAGAGTATGCAGTAAACCAAATGTGCCTAAACTGAAAGACCGTTCATCTTCGTTTGAGAATGAAAAAGAAACTGGGTCCGATTACAACACAATCGACCAAGTGTCCCCGTCCAAAGTGTCTCTGTTGGTAGGGAACTACAATGCTGCTGTGGAGTCCCAACACCAGCATTTGCGTCGTCAGTCTCAAAAATCTCGTAAAGGCTCAGGTCGCAGCAGGACAAGCTCGCCGAATGTCACTGGCAAGTCACAGAGATCCCTTGAGAATCTCGCTGAGCAAGAAGCTCGTGAACTTTTCAGCTCGAGCTCTCGACGAAGGTCTCGTCATGGTGCCGAGACTCCCGACCTGACGGAGTATACAGCAGTTAGGAAACCTTTTACGCCTCCTCCATCTGCTTCGTCGACGTTTAGTGACCCGATAACTAACCTTGATTCCTACAATCAGCCCCTGAACCCTTACATCCCAATGACGCCAACGAGTGTGACAGACACGCACCCCCCTCGACGGTCACGACCTGCTTCTGAGTCTGTTCAGGCGCGACCTACTTCAGCGTTCAATCCTGACACGCGGTTGGGTTCTGCGTCCGTAATTCGCCCTGACGACGCTGTCGGGCGGTTGTCCCATAGGGCATCTGAATTATCCTTGAACAGGAAAAGTTCTGGTGTATCTAAAATGACTACTCTAGATAAGGAAAGTGACAATACTGACTCTAGAAACGTTGAAAGAAAAACAAAGGTTAAAAGTGAAGATGGAGACCGGACGGCCGGTTATGAAGTTACAGAAGAAGGCTCTGCAGAGAACGTGGACAGCGGACTAGGTAGCGGGAGCACGAGCTCCCTGACACCGTGTGGGCCGCCCGGTGACGAAGCTGTCGACTCCAGCGCTACTCGGCGTGATAAGGGCGCTGTTCTGGAGCAAGACGTCAAGCCTATCGAGAACGTTGAAGTCTGTGAGTATCGTTGCGTATTTAAAATATCACAATAAATATGAATTGCTGTAGACTACACAGTTGTCGATTTTCGAGTTGTATGACATCATCTTGTGCGAGTATTAACGGGCGTGAAGAATATTAATCTCACTTGTTCAAATAGTAAGATTCGTAGTTCAATTATGAATAACTGGGACTTAAATTCTTTAGAATTTTTTAAATTTTTTCAAGATGCACAACTCAAAAATCGACTACTCTAGCTTTTACTGCGAGTGTAGAAACGCACGAGTTTTTCACACCGCGAGCTCTCACTTTCTTGAAATCTAAATTTGTACTGCGAGCGGAATTTCCAGCACAGGTAAGTTTCCTTTGCACTTCAGTTGGTGCTGAACACCCAACCTTAATTTGTATGTCGTTCTCGTCCATGGTCATGATGAGTGTCGGAAGTAAATAGCTTATTGAAATGTGCTCAATTCCTTCCTAGCCCACTCATCAAATAATTTTCCTAACATTCATACATTTTATAACGTTCAAAGTTCGTGAAAATGTGAGATTATTATTTTAAGGACTGAGATACATCATTTCCATTTCACTTAATTTAAAGTGAAAAAAATGTTTTTACTACAAACTTGCTTCAAGTAGGTATTGAACTTGTGGTAGAAGCTTAAACTTGTGAAAGCGGTAACAGATGCAGTGCATCTGTTACGCAGTATTAAGGGCCTCGTGGAACCGTACGAATCGTATTATGCAGCAGCATCGACTACCCGTGGGTACTCTATAGTTTCCCTGCGATATTACGCTGTATAGTTGACAGGTTTCTATTCGTACATTTCATGCTGAGAAAATAATTAAAAGTCAACATCTCACCAACTACACGGATCCGTGAGCGTGTATTTCGAACAAATTTAGTGTACCTTGTCTTGACTGCGGCTTTCTCTCATAAATTTGCGTCTCAACAGCGGTTTTCTCTCGTAAATTTGCGTATCTTACTCACTCTCATGCAAACTTGAATGTATTTAATTTTTATGTGAATGGTCTCCAATAGTTGATTTACTGGATCACTGCAAAGTAGAGTTGAGAACCGGATCATAAACCCTTCATGATAAGAATGGTATTTTGTTGAACACTTTCTTCCCTAAACCAGCAATGTCGCTTTATTGAGTTTAGCAAGGCGTAGATTCACACTAAACTCATTTGGACGAGTTGCCTGTAGTATATTTGTATATGAATAGAACACTGCTTAAATAACCGCATGATCGCACGACCGCACCAATGCTATCAGCCTCTTCTGCATCAACAGACAACGCTTAGGCTCGAAAGGAAACTTGAGTTGAATTTAGAGCATATCACGCGAACAATATTACCGAAATTTAATTTATCAATTCGCAAAAGAGATTTCATTTCAACTTCCAATCATCTTTTTGTAAGTTTTGGAATGTGGAGCCTTGGGCAGCTAGAATATATATCTCAGAATAGTGCAGAACATGTAATATTTGTATAGGGGAAGGGATATTGTTGTGGAGGGTTAGAGAGGTTAGTGAACTTGTACAGCCGGGTCGTCACAGTATTTATTTTCATCAGGCTTCAGTGTTTGGATTTCACCCTTTAGGCTCACATCCTCGATCGCCTTAAAAAGTTTAGAGCACATCGTAAACAGTTGCACGTAACGAGTCTTATGATGATGAAAGCTTGCTACTCTGTAAAGCTCAGGCTCGAACTCTTGTCATTGCTGCCTAGGTTTTTTTTTGTTCTTGAAAACTGTTTTCCAAGGAGTTTTTTCCCATGGAGTTAATTTCGCTAAGAACTTCTTATGATTCGAGTTTTTTGTAGAATTTTTATTTGAAGTTTTATTTGCTTGATGTTTATTTTGATTGGAATTATTTTTGCTTGAATTTTCATTTGTTTGGAGTTTCTTTGCAAGCTTGGCTGGTTTGGAGCTTCTTTGACTGGCTTGGGGTTTCTTTGGCTTGCTTGGGGTTTCTTTGGCTTGCTTAGGATTTCTTTGGCTTGTTTAGGGTTTCTTTGTCTTGCTTTGGGTTTCTTTGTCTTGCTTTGGGTTTCTTTGGCTTGCTTGGGGTTTCTTTGGCTTGCTTGGGGTTTCTTTGTCTTGCTTGGGGTTTCTTTGGCTTGCTTGGAGTTTCTTTGGCTTGCTTGGAGTTTCTTTGGCTTGCTTGGGGTTCCTTTGGCTTGCTTTGAGATTCTTTGGCTTGCTTTGGGATTCTTTGGCTTGCTTGGGGATTCTTTGGCTTGTTTAAGGTTTTTTTCCTTGTTTAAGGTTTCTTTGTCTTGCTTTGGGTTTCTTTGTCTTGAGGCTTCTTTTGCTTGGCATTTGTTTTACACGCAATTTCTTTTGCTTGAAATTTTTTCGCATGCGGTTTCTTTTTCTGGAAGTTTCTTTTGCTTTTTGGAGTTCGTTTTGCTTGGATATTAAGCTCGGAATTGCTCTACCTCATAATCGCCGTTTCTTTGTTCCATTTGAATGTTTTATTTTTTCTTCCCTTTATCTCATTTCTTTCTGTCCAGATTTTTAGCCTTTGCAAGATTCAATTAAAGCATTTTTAATTTGAAGCCAGGATGAAATTTTTTCTTATTTTATTTCCTATAAAGTTTTACATATTGTACGTAGATGTGTGTTTGAAGAAATTAGCTTATAATTTCTTTGAAGCTTTCGTTTCGATTCAACCCGCATTCTCATTGTTTGTTGGAGCTAATTAGTGAACTCCTCAACTCACGTCTGTTGGTAGACCTGTCCAATTCTGTCGATGTCCAATTCTGTGTTCTTCTTCCTGGCGAAGGCTTTCGTTGCCTGTCTTGTAGGAAGTATTTTCACCGTTTCCATGTCATAGTTGTTTGCTCTTTGCTGCGCGCTTGAGAGATTAAGTTTTGTACCTGAAACTAGTTGTTCAAAGTTCTTTTGTTAGATTACCGTTTTCGATGTGCAGTGTATTCAGAAACGTACGAATGATAACGTTCTGTGATTTTTCCGTGCTCTGAATTGCATTGCTTCTATTTTTTCGACTTAATTGCGTATTTTGCACAATGGGTTTTTGCTCCGTTGTCTTTCGCCATATCGTAACAGGGATTTTTCGCGCCTCAATTTGTTCCTCCGGATTTTTTTCGCCATTTTGAACTGTGGGAGTAACTTTTTGTGTATGGTTGAAATATTGAAATTTTACATGGTATTGATTGAGGGGATAAGTAGACAAGAGCCTGAAGCATGTTGAGTTCTCTCTCTCATCTTGACTACACCCGAATGAACCGAGAAATACTTAATCTACATCTACTGCACTTACTTCTCCAAAGTCCGGTCAAAAGTAGAATTCCTGATCATTTAAACTCTATTGAAGTCTCTATTGAATCTTTATTTGAATCGCTGTTGTGAGTCAGCCTTGTAGTTACGAAAACCTTGACAGCTTTCAGGTATAACTGTACAAGGTGGGCTGCGATTACTCGAATTCTGAGTGTCTATGCCTACAATTTAGTGAATTATTGGAGTATTTCCGTCCGGTTCTATTTTGAGCAGGAATGTATCATTGATGCGTTGATGTATCAGTGATATGTTGATGTATGAGTGATGCGTTGATGTATCGGTGATGCGTTGATGTATCGGTGATGCGTTGATGTATCGGTGATGCGTTGATGTATCGGTGATGCGTTGATGTTTCGGTGATGCGTTGATGTATCGGTGATGCGTTGATGTATCGGTGATGCGTTGATGTATCGGTGATGCGTTGATGTATCGGTGATGCGTTGATGGATCACTGATGCGTTGATGTATCAGTTATGCTGAAATAGATTAATTTCTCGGAGTAAGGAGCTCATGCCACAAGAGTTTAGAGTACTGGTTTTTGTGGCCCATCCTTTATTCCTGATGCTGTCTCCTCTTGAGCAATCCAGTGCTTGATTCATTGTAGTTTTCCCGAGTACAGAATGAGTTAAATTTGAGCTTGTTGTACTACCCCTCGCGTTTACCTTACGGTATGAGATCGAATGTGGTATGCGATCGAGGAAAGGTATTTGTAACGTTGAGTCGCATTACTTCGAGTAGCGCACCGTATGGGGAAACTCGACGATCTGGTCTTGTAATTTTCTAGCGAGTGCGCATAGAGTTGCTACATGGGATTTTTATGTGTAATAAATTCTCTTGTGTTCATTTTTTAGTCATAAAAAGTATTCTGTTTCTCGCAACTTTGCGAGGTTACCGATTTTCAGTGCTTTGCTTTTTCTGTACTTTGATTTGGAATGGCTGAATTTTAAAACTTAGGTCAGAAAATCGGCAATCTGGTATCTCTGAAGTACGGTGCCCGGCAGCGTCTTGGTGCCGTGAATGTCCACTTCAGTAGAGACCAGCGGTGGTTGTCTTCTGCTATCAGAGGAGGGACATTACCTATTATAACTTTGATTTTTTACGGCAATTCGCATCCTTCAGCGCGATCTAACTATTTTATTTACAGGAATTAGCGCTCTTTATGGGAAGATATGTGAGAGGTAAAGTTTTGTAAGCCCTCTTTTTGTTGGAATAGAACAGGTTTTGTTTTTGTGCGTGCAACATATTTTTTCGGTTCACGCTGTCCTGTTTTTCAGCATCTGACTTTCTTCTGCAACTTTTATCTTGGTCAAATTTTTTCCCCCAACTCACTGTTTTCGTGCGTATTAGGTCTTGCGTGGGAACACACCTTGTGTATAGATCCTCTATTTTGAAAAGTACACTAAGTAGTCTCTTCCTCCTTTCTCTTTTTGGAACACCTTTGTTGTGATTGCTAACTCATAAGATCTAATCCGATCGTTTGCATCCTTTGTCCGGCGTTGGTATTCAAATATTTTCGAAGTAAATTCGCAAAATTGCTCTCCTCGGGGTGATACAACTATTGTATCTATGGGAATTAGCACTTCCGGGGGGCAAATGTAAGGGCCCAAGCTGAGAGCTAGGTAGGCCTTCTTTTTGTTGAAATAAAATGTTTATGTTATGTTAAGGACCTCTTTTTTTCGGTTACTGCTGTCTTTTTTTCAGCACCTACCACTTTCTTCTTCAACTTTGGTCTTGTTTCATAATCTTCTTTCTCAACTTACTGTTTCTATGCCCTTTCTGCATAGCTTCCGCGTTCCCTTAACTCCATAATAAATGGTGCCTTCCTTTTTCCTCTCTTTTTATCGCATTTGTTGCTGCGGGTAGGGAGGCTAAAACTAACGACTAAACTAAACTGTCTCTATGCGCAGGGGATCTTGCGTGGAAACACACCTTGTGCATAGATTCTGAGTTCCCTTTAACTCCATACTAAATTATGGTTTCATTCTCCCTCGCTTGAGAAAGAATTTATTGGGGTTAAAGAGGTTTAAACTTGCTTATCTAATCTCATCTACAATGAAATTCCTAAAACTCATAGGAAGGGTGTCCAAACGAAGCATTCGACAGCTATATAACTGTTTGAGTCGTACCTCTATAACTGTTCGTCGTAACGCTTTAGAAAGAGTTCATTTAAAACAAATAATTTAGTGTGGCATTATGGTGTGGGATAAAATTTTGAGTTGGGAAAGTTTACATAAATATTAAACAAAAAAATAGCAAAACGTTTAAAAATAAACTCTTGGCTTTCAAATAAGAACATTGAATGTGGTACAATAAAGTATTCATATCATTAAACTCATTTAATATACTTGAATGTCATCAGCCTACGTTACTTTTTATAAAAGTTAAATAAAAATAGTACAATCACTAACGGTTCGTGAGTAGGTGCTCTGCAGGAAATAGCCTTTCGTGCGTTCGGTGGCTCGAAAAGAAGTGTAAAAACTGAAATTTTTTGGAAATAGTTGATGAAAAAATAGCTTCAATTTGAGACGACCTCTCACTTTAACTGCGACCAATACTCGGCGCGTGGGAGTTCGTATAGTCGAGCGTCGTAGACTCGTTTTTCATGGAAGAAGCTCGTTTAAGCTTATATAGAACTTAGAAGATTATTTCCATAAAACTCTGTAGTGTTGTGAAACTCGGTATTGCACTCATTTGTTTGGGCGAGCAGCACACTCGGCCTACAAAGCTGGAGCACACCTTACCATTCATACTGTGTAGTAGAGGTAGTAACCTCATTTGGAATTCCTTTCATTTTCCAGCGGAAAAAATTTCCACTTCGTGTCAGAAACGACAACCGGCGAGAAAAAATAACCTATTTCAAATTAAAGTGAAATTTTTAATCAATTCTTAGGAACTCTACAGTTCTAAGAAATCGTCTCTAGTGATGCAAAAAAAACGGTTTTATTTGATGGCAGTTTTTTTTGCAAAAAAAACATGTTTTTTATGTGTTTTTGTTGTTTTTTTTCGTTTTTTTTGCACACATTCAAATTTTGTTAGGAATATGTCTGTTTTTTTGTTGGTCACATAAAATATAGTAATATCAATGTTTTTAAGTCATGATTTTTTGTAATTAAAATATCAAAAGGA
>JACJUY010002551.1:49549-70412 GCA_014220935.1 Platorchestia sp. MABIK | reverse complement strand
CTACCATATTGAAACTGATGTCAACTGCATTTGATTTCAGTATTCACTACCTCAGTCCCGCTAATATTTTTGAGTGATAACCATTATTGTGTTATTAACTAAAACATCCTAGAAGTGGGTTCAGGCTCCGCGGAGTTGGCTAATAATAAATTACAAAGTACCCAAGCGTACTCAAACAGCTCAAGCGCGCAACGCAACTGCTTTGAAAGACTAAAATTCAAAACTTGATTAACTCAAAAATAACGCATCAGCAAGCAGAATGTGATTCTTCTAAAACTTTTTCAAATGTGTACCCAGTGATTCTTTGGAATGGAATTTTTAATATCCGCGAACGCATTAAACTGCATATTGACCATTTTTTTACATGGATATAAATATATCTAATGTGACCAAAAAATCAATGTTTTTTAACATGTATTTTTTACAAAAAGTCATTGATATCCATTTTTCATCACGACTTCTTTGTAAAAAAAACATGGAAATTAATACATTTTGTGTGATCAAAAAACCATGCATTTTAAAAAAAAAATTTTTGCAAAAAATTATGATTAAAAAACATGGGTATTAAGAGACTTTATCTGGCCAAAAAAAACATGCTATTTTTAAAAAAACTGTTTACAAGAAGTCATTAATATCCATTATTTAGTCTATTTTTTGTAAAAAAAAACATTTTTCTAAAAAAGCCAGGATTTTGGTCACATAAAATATATTAATATACACGTTTTGTTAGTCATGATTTTTCTGTAAAAAAGGATGTTTTTTACAAAAACAGCATAGTTGTATTGGTCAAATAAAATGTATTAATATTCGTGTTTTTTCGTCATGATTTTTTGTAACAAAAACATTTAAAAAAAGCGTATTTTTTTTTGTCACATAAAATATTTTAATTTCCATGATTTTTTAGTCATGATTTTTCTGTAAAAAAACAATGTTTTTTCGAAAAAGCAGCATTGGTTTTTTTTGGTCCCATAAAATATATTAATATCTATGTTTTTAGTCATGATTTCTTGTAAAAATAACATTTAAAAAAAAACAGCATGGTTTTTTGGTCCCATCTCTATCAATTACCATAAGTAAATATATATTACTACAACACACTATTTGGGGAGTTGAAGGTGATTCACGTGCATTGTAAAATAAATGAAATATCAAAACATGAAACCACAGAAAATGAAAAATTTTATACAACTATAGAAAACCATGAATTAAGAAGTATGCTGTTGTATTTTATAATCTGACATGAAAACAAATAATGTAATGTGGATTTTATTCTTGCTGAGTTATTTTCAAACAAAATATTTAAAAAAAAACAAATTATCCACGTTTTTTTAGCCATGGTTTTTTTTATAAAAAAAACACGTTTTTTATAAAAAAACAGAACGTTTTTTTTTGAGTCACATCTCTAATCGTCTCTGTAACTCAGCCGCAAGTATCGGCATGAAAAAAAGTTGGGTGTTTCAGAACACACGTTAACACAATTGTTGAAATGGCCCAACAGACCTGATGTTGTCGTTCTTTAGTAACCTAGCCGTACTTCCGACTGGAAAGAAATAGGACTCGCATAAAATCCGAAAAAATGCTTCAAATCTTATAGGGCGAAGATGAATCAAAGAATTTGGAAAATCTCAAATGCCGTATGCAAGATATTCGTTCTGTCACCCAAGAAGAGTTTTAAACGTGTTCTGGCCATCACAGAAAATGTCATTAAATTCATAAAATGACTCACGTTTCTGTACGAATGAATTCATGGACCATTTTCAAAAACATTTCTATTTAAAAGTTTACAGTCTGTTCTTCATGGTAGTTTTTTGGCTAGTGTTCAAACGAACTTGAATGCGCTGTGTTCTTGTCGCTTCAGATTTTCCCACAAATACGTTCCGTATGTCGCAATATACATGCTTTCTACAGAGTTACTAATACCTTCTGAGTATCTGATAGGTTGAAGAGGTCATAACGAATAAAATACTTGAAATTCTTTGCATTTAAAATGCTGAATGTCTAATCAACACTTGAGGAACGTGATCACCAAATTACGAACTCACATGTGGGACATAAACACCCAAGTTAAAAACACGATCTCCATCAAAATATCACATCAGTTTCACCAACACCTTGATCCTCCTCATGGAAATAGCAAGCCCACATCGAGAACAATAAAACGGTACGTTGGCCTAGACATCAAGATACAGCTGGGCGCGGTGCGAGGAGGGCGGCATAGACCTGAGCGAGCGGTGTGGGGTGCGCAGCGTGACGGACGCTCTGATCCTTGTATTCAATCTCCGCCTGCCGTCCTTGAGGCGCGCGCTCGTGTTGCTGGCGCGTGCTGTGTGGCGTGACGCGTGCGCTCTTGTGCACCTCCCGGTGTTTTGTTGCGCCCAGTGTTCCTTTATTGGGCCTCAGTGTTGCATTGTTGTGTCGCAGTGTTGTTTTTGTCTAATAGGTGTGTTGTTGTAACTCGGCAACTACAGTTTTTGTTTAGAATTTTTTTTAATGAATTATTTCCTTCATTTTTTTGTGATAATCTTGATGTAATCCTGAATTAGTTAGGCAACTCTTTTTGCGACGTCATTTACAACTGTTGTTTTTGTTTCAAGTTCTTTGCTCCATTTTTGTTTAAGTTCTTTATTCCAGTTTATATTTCAGTTCCATTGCTACGTCACAAGATGTCAAGGTTTATATTTGTGATCATTTATTTTCCACTGCTGCATCATCAGTTACCGATGTTTCATTTTTACACGACCTGAATAATGTTCTTTTAGGAATTATTTCAGGGAGATATTGGGTTTTCGCTGCCACTAGTCTCCAATGAGACAAATTATATTGGTGTATTTATTCAAATCATTTGTTAAATAATGTGATTGAATGTTTTACTGCGGTTATCGTGGCCAGGTGATTATTTTGATAACCATGTCGAGTACATCAATCAAGTTTCATTTTCTAGTCAATCTCCGGTAGTGGCATGCCTCACTCCGAGTAACTGTTTTAGCCAAGCCTTTCAATACGTGACGGGAACAGCCGTGTTGCGACAGTTACTGAAAGTTATTTGTTGGTAGGACCCACAATCCTGACCAATCAAAAATGAACCAAATCCTACATCTAATCTATATAAAATGAATAAAATTCTCCGGAGGTCAAATTACAAAAGCGTAGAAATAAATCCAAGCGAAGAAGTGACTCGGTGACGCGGGACTCTCGTGGCGGTGCGCAGGTGAACGGAGTTGAGATGATGAGGGTGTGGGGTAAAGGCTAGGCGTTCAATTTACGCTGACGTATAACCGACGGGTGAGAGCTGCGCGACTTTGTTCGTGTTAGATAATCCTAATGTGATAGAAGATCATGTGAAGAATTGTTGCGTGTTGCACAGATGCTAAATCGTTTTGATGAGAACATATCACTTAACGTGATATTGATGCTGGCTCTTCTTGAGGCATTGTGGGAAAAACGTTGGCCGGATGCACTCCTCCCTCGTAGCGTTGCAGTTGTTCATAGATGCGATCTGTGTAGGTGGTTGCGTGAACTTCAACATTATTAGCTAGGAAGTCAATGCTAGTGGAAAAATATGTACATTTATTCTTGTGCTAATACCTTAAAAAATAAAAATTTTGTGTGCCATGTGTGCAAAAGATCGCCTTGAAACAGGATGTAACTTTTCATTGGACTTTTTCTCTTGACCTCTGTATACTTCATACATTACTTATATTTTACTAATTTAATTTTCACGTGAAAATTGTCACTAACTACTGTAAATCAAGATGAGGTGTAAATTTGGATAATTATTCTTTGTGGGAGCTGAACTGATTTTTCTGCTATTGTCCTTATAATTTATGAGTCAACACTTTAATTGAAAATCATCAATCACTTTAATTGAAAATTGTGGCTTGATGCAGACGATTTATATCATGCTGTATGCGAGTTGCTTGGAGCGGAATAGCTTTTACGTGCAAAAGCAAATGCCAGTAAACGGTGGAACTTCGATTCAAACTCTAATTTTGTGTCCAATTTGCATTCCTCATTTTATGTATTGTCATTTATTCTTCTCCTATTAAGAAACAAGTATGAAAATTTTTAATTTAGTTCACAAAAAATCTATGATACTTACGAACATTTATCTGTAAAGTAATTTACCAAGAATAACCTCCAAAACTTAAATCTTTGTGAGTGTCGCAATGTTAGTTGAGCAAAACTTGATTTAGTTTTCTCTTTTTTTCTTGCTTATGGTAGATGAAGAGATACGCTTTTAGTGTTGAAAAAATGAACCACTTCAATAGATATGCTTTCCATTCACTGGAGATGCATGCATGGTGTATGCTTAACACTTACAGTCGGTTAAACTGCTTAACTCGTCTTTAAATGAGCTGTAGACCAAAGTTTGTTCTGATCACAGTTTTCACCCTTGTGAGTCAATACGACTTGACGTCACGATGTTCAAACTGACCTTAGGATGACGTGTTTTTGAGTATTGTGCTTCACGGTTAGTTCACAATTGACTCATGGAGCGCGTGGGCGGCTGTAAGGTAGTAAAACGTGTCATGTCGACCTCGTTACATCATAGCAAGACGACTACAATTGTCTTGAACACCTCAAGCACCATACTTAATTTGCGAGAGGCGAGTATATGAAACAAATATTCGGAACATATGAACATAAGAATTATATAACTATTCTTTTGATTGCCTGAATTAAAAAGATAATGTACTACAACTTGAAAAATGCAGGTATAAAATCATACACTCTTTGCCCTGAAATGCCCCCAAAATATTTTTTCCTAACATTAGGAATTGCTTGACCTACAAATTAAAAGAATGTGCATATTGAGACATATTAGGACGTATACATACTAACATAAACACGAGAATCTGAAATAGCCACAACCGTCCATGCCGATGCAGGGTGTGTCAAAAAGTTTTGTCTGGGTTTTCGGTTAAAATGAAATTTTAGTTAATGAAATTACTGGTAGAAGATGCTTTGGCAATGGCGATGATTTATGCAGTGTGGAGCCTGTTATTTTTGATGACCGCCTGGAGTCGTGTGACGAAGGTTTCACAAGCTACCAAGAACTCGTCTTGTGGAATCAGAGCCCGTTCTCGACGCATTTAGCCTTCAGATTGTCGAACGATGTGTGGGGTCTGCAAATCTTGCTCTCTAAAATGAATCACCGTGAAAATTAAAATTTTTTTCTGATCCGAACTTTGTAATAGCCATTCATCTATGCTGATGAGTAGAGAAATTCGTCTCTGAATTCAACTTTGGGTCATTTCGGAGCTGTGTGATGGAGCGAAGTCTTGTTGAAGAGTTCAAGGTCCTTCATCAAAATATGCACGTTCCCACACGACCAGTTCTACTTCCAAGATGTCAGAAATGTAACACTAGCTGTTAATCTTTACTTCCCAAAGATAAAAACGAGAGCAGATCTCCCAGTAACAGTGATCGCAGCTTACACCATCCCGAGCGGTGAAGCGCGACGTCAATTCACGTCTCTGCTTACCCTGATCCATCCCTTCTTTAAACTGTGTCGTTTGCATGGTTGGGACTTAAATTAACGGCGAATTTCATTTCATCAGTGAAGTCCAAATTGGGCAACGTGCCTTGGCTTCTTCCTGGGAATTAAGAATGTGTCTGCAACTAGCGAGCCTCATGCTTCCATAAATGTCCGTGCGCTTGTCCCTCCTATATATGCATTTTGTAAGGAAAAGTCATGAGGTTCTCCACCTCAGGGGGATACAATCGTATCTATGGAATTGCTCCCAGGAGTAAGAGGTGAGGTTTCAAGCTTTTGGTTAGGTTAGCCTTCCTTACGTTGAAATTGGATAGATTTTTGATTCGTTAACGACCATCTTTTTTCCGGTTCACGGCTGCTCTGTTCTTCAGTGCCTACTTCTTTATTCATTAACCTCTATCTTGTTCCGTAAACTTGTTTCCTGGCTTGCTGTTTCTCTGTACAGAACATATTTGGGAACACACCTTGTGCATAGATTCCCCATTCCATCAGAATTAGCGCTCCCAGGGGGGCAATGTGAGGGCCCGAGCTAAAGGTTAGGTAGGCTTTCTTTTTATTAAAATAACATAGGTTATTGTTTTGTTACGGACCAACTTTTTTTCGGTTCACTGCTGTCCTGTTTTTTCAACACCTACTACTTTCTTCTTGAATTTTGATCTTGTTTCATGAACTTCTTTCTTATCTTACTGTTTCTATGCCCTTTCTGCGTGGATTCCGCGTTCCCTTAACTCCATACTAAATGGTGCCTTCTTCCTTCCTCTCTTTGGATCGCCTTTGTTGCGGATAGGGAGGGTTAAACTAACTAATAATCTAATCTAATCCCCATTCCCTCAACTCCGTACTAAATGGTGCCTTCCTACTTCGTCTCTTTGAAACACCTTTGTTGTGGTTAGAAAGGCCTAAACAAACTTTTAATCTAACCTGCCATTCATTCTTTTTGAAAATGGATCTCAAATATAATACACACCCCTCAGAGGGATATTGTATATATGGGAATCAGCACCCCCAGATGGAAAATGTGCAAGGGCCCGATCTGAGAGTTAGTTAGGCCTTTTTATTGAAAAAAGATGTTTTTTTTTGTTGTTAAAACCATCTTTTTTCGGTTCACTACTGTCCTGTTTTTTAGTACCTCTGACTTTCTTCAACTTTTATCCTGTTTCATAACCTTCCTTCTTAACTAACTTTTTCTACGCTCGCGGGATTCTGTGCGGGAACCCACTTTGTGCATAGATTCCGCGTCCGCTTTAACTCCATACTAAATGGTACCTTCATCCTTCTTTTCTTTGAACATCTTTGTTGTAGTGAAGGGAGGCTAAAACTAATCTATAATCAACCAATCGATCATAACACGCAACAGAGTTGACCGAGCTAGGAAGTAGAGGGCGACGGCGGTGGTGTTTGCTTTCTCTTCAGAAGTCATCTGCTAGTTGTAAAAAGTATTTACTCAACTCTTTATTGAAAGTAGGGTTTTACGCTACAAAACGTGTGTGAACTAATCGGAAATAATATTTGTGGCGCGAAGTGTGAGTAAAACCATAATTTGTAACGGATTCTTACAGTGGATCATTTTAAGGTTCCATGCTGCAACTAATACCTAAGAACAATTAAAGTGAACGTTCATTTATCTCAACAGTTTGTGTGATGAGTGAAGAATACAAATGATTTCAGAATATTCTATAAAGAAGAAGAAAAAAAGCGTGTTGTTCGTTTATGTTGGGGCGACATGTGAGGGTTGTGAAGGCATCATTTGAGGATGTGGCGGCCAGGTCAGCATGACGCACCACTCGTGTGAGTCCCTAGGCAACACTGGCGTCACGGTAGAGGAAGCAAGGTAGGGTGAAACCAGTCTTTTTTTCGTCGACCGTGTGGCAATGCTGACGTCATGTCAACGAACCAATAGCAGCGCTCATATTGCATCTGACACTCCAAATCTGGCATCACTGTTGGCTTAACGACATGTCGCAGTTGAGACGTCATTAATTTGGTTTGGAATAAAACCGTTCTATTGGCTTGCCGAACAAGAGGAAGTGCATTTTTCCCCATTGGAATGACTCTACCTTGTTTCTTCTGCCGTGACAGGCGTCGTGAGAGTTAGATCAGCTCGAGGGAGCCACTTAATTTCATTAAGAATACTCTCAACAAATCCTGATCGTGACGAAATTTTTATTTGATATTCATCAGAAAAACGTGCTAGAGATGGCGAAATTATTCATCACTTGTAGTTTTCGTGCAGCATTGTCCAGATAATTTCGTCGTAATTATTTAACCTAAGATGGATGACCTTAAGAGGCTTACTCCGCTGCATATTTTGAGAACTTGGGTGGTGCTTCTCTCGTAATTTTCTGAATTCCCGAACTTCTTATTTTGACTTGGTCGTTGGGAAATTAGCTGTTCTTAGAAAACACGCCATAAAACGACAGTTATTACGAGACAGGGCGATGATTTGGTTTGCGCAGATATTCACGTATGATGGCTTTCTGTTTCGATTTCCCATTTTCCTTATGTTAAAGGCAAGGACTTTGTACAGACAATATCATACGCAGTTCATAACTTGAAACCTGTTATGCCTCTTTACTTTTGTTATTATACGCTTTTGCATGCGGCAGGTGTTTGTTTCCTAAATACTGAATGTTCCCCTTTCATCTTCGTTCGTTGTTTCATGACAAACAAGATGTGACAATCTAAAAGATAATGTCAAAAATATTTTGTATTATGTGTTAAGCGAGGCGGTGTGTTTTGATTTGTGTGAAATGTTAGAACAAATTATTAGATAAAACAAGTTATAGCTTCATCAAGCCAGCCCGTGTTTTCACGTACACAATTCATTTCTTTGCATTA
Source organism: Platorchestia sp. MABIK (assembly GCA_014220935.1). Taxonomy (NCBI): domain Eukaryota; kingdom Metazoa; phylum Arthropoda; class Malacostraca; order Amphipoda; family Talitridae; genus Platorchestia; species Platorchestia sp. MABIK. Next base: position 62,077 of record JACJUY010002551.1, on the reverse strand, counting down.
TCCTTTAAAGTAAACACACAAAAATGTAATCATAGATATTAACGTGAAGTTCATTGCATATGAAAGATGCCAATTTATTACCTTTAGTATAGTACTATTTACACGAATTTTCAATCATTTCTTGTGGAAAGCAGTAATATTATGCTGTTGTTGATTCCACCCTGTTTCTCGCAGATCGCAAGCTAAACCGCGGCCTCTCCAAGGGCACGGACAACGCCGCAGTCGTGTGCAAGGCTAGGAATGAGCTCACGCAGGTGGGTGCTGGGTGGTGCTGGCACTGTGGGCTTCCTTCTTGTGTTAAATCCTTTCATTATGAAGTGTGGTAGAACGTGAGCATGAGTCTTAATGAGCAGGCACAGTTGAGTGAAAATTCCGAGGTGCGCCTCACTTATTGCCACGAATATGAATTTTGAATTGAGTTGAGAATGCAATTTTTTACGCTATGTTCTTCTTGTTAAACGATGTCACATGTACAAGGATTCTGTGAATAATATCAAAGATCATGTTACTTTCTCTGTACGAGTGTGGCACTATTTCTGAGCAAGAGAAATAGTTACTTTATTGTGGAAATGTTAGGGGATCCATGACCGTTGTAGTTTTGACGAAGCCTGAACAATAAAGTTGGAAAATGTGAGACATTCACGAAAATTCGACACGGTTTAGGATTAAGAGTGGCAGCGAGATGTGTTATGGAAGTGCGCGTTCCACCTCTAATTTGAAGAGACCTGAATTTACATGTGTGCTTGCTTGTGGCGTGTAAAGTTGCCTGTTGAGTGCAAAGATTTGAGCGAGTGGCGACGCTGAGCAGGGCCTGTGGGATGCGCTGGACCGAGGCGGGAGCGACAGCGACGCTGGAGCCGCCACCGGGATCATGGAGACGCCCGTTCACACCTTCATGCTGCCTGACCTCTCGGTCTATGAAGGTACGTTCCCTCGCCCGTCTCTGGTGCTGTTCTAATGTTCTACCTTGGTGTGGGTGACACTATCACTCCTGGCACTGGAGCTGTTCTGACTTGATTTAGGTGACACAATCCTGGTATACTGGGACTGTTCTGACTTGATGTGTGGGTGACACAATCTTGGTACTGGGGCCGTTCTTCCTTTGTATGGGTGACACTATCACTCCTGGTACTGGAGCTGTTCTGACTTGATTTAGGTGACACAATCCTGGTATACTGGTGCTGTTCTGCCTTTGTGTGGGTGGCTGAACCATTCCTGATACTCATGGTACTCAGCATCCTTGTGTGTGAGATACCCTCATCTTATGCTCATACACGAACTCTTACTGTCATTTGCCTCGAGTTTGTGGCACTCAGTAAACTTGCGCAAAATCCACAGTTTAGAATGAGCGACGACTCAATTTTGGAAGCAATAGCTTCCAGTACAGTTTCTCGATCTTAGACTTCCTTGAAGTAGCAACAAGCAAGGTGCTTCTTTCATGGCCAGTTTTTTTATGTTTCGTCATTTAAAACAGTAATTTCAACCATTGGTTCTGTGTGATCTTCCATGTTTTTCAAATTATTTATTTCTTGGTAAATCAGGTGGTAAATTCTGCTTCACCTGAAAAAATGTTAGTGCTAATGTCACAATATCTGTCACACTCTTTCCTGGAAAGTCTACCTTTAGGTAGGCGTTTAGTTGCATCACTTGAATGACTGTTCGAAGTTTGTTTATTTGGGTTGTATAATTTGTGTTATTTTGCACCTATTTCCAATATACTAACTAGATAACCTTGAATACATGGTGGCACATTTGCATAGCTTCCTTGGCGGTTCGTCAAAAATTCCACATACGGAAAGACAATTTCCAAAATGGTTTATATCCTATAATAAATAATAAAATAAGCAATTATACAGTGTTTAATTACCTAGTTACATGAATTACAAACATTTTATTTTTGAATATTGTCATGAGATGGTAGTCTAAATATAGGACTTGAAAGAATATTTAATATCTCCCATGTTATTGAATGGATTTAAGAAAAGTATTTATGAAATCCTAGAAAATGCTAGTTTGATTAGATATATATGTAACCAAGATACACAGTCCGGCATAAAAGCCACATTCAAATGAAAAAAGTGTACGGTTTTAGCGTTACCCAAAGAATGATAAACTGGACGAACGAACAACTCATCTTCTTAACTGCTTACTCCAACCAAGGAAAGATTTTTTCATCTGCGGATACCTTGGAGGAAAAGTTCACCGTGAAAAACCAACTAATGTGCACCAGCTCAATTCATCTACTGAGGAAGAAATTCAGCGAATTGGACCTGACCTTACCAGCGCCTTAAACAGCCTGTGTAATCGTGCCGATTGTTGTCTGCACTCGGGAGAACGGTACATGAAGAATGTTATATTCTAAGGCAATCAGAATAAAACTAGTATTTTTAAGGATTTCATAAATGTTTTTTAAAATCCATTCGTAAATATTGAAGGTAATAAATATTCTTTCAGGCCCCATGTTTAAAAATCACTCCGAATAAGACTTTGAAATAATAAGACTTAACAAAACTTTAAAAAACTTTGAGGTTTTGGAAGTGTCATCTTTCATTTTCAAAACGAAAGTTGATTGGCTTGTTTAACATGTCGACTTGGTGATGAACTACGCAATGACTTGAAGACAATGGCTTAACACGTTCCCTGCGTATTGGGCCACATGTGTACCAACAGGTAAATTGCCCATTTACGCACCGGTATTAATGCACGAAATTGTATTTGTTTCACGCCATTTAAAAAAAAATTGTATCATACTAGATGAAATGTCGTCTTACAAATTTTTATTCATTTTCATTAGGAAGAATGAAAATTTATTCAAAGTGGAAAATCGATTTCCTAATTCTGCTACTTACAACCTAACCAAACCAACCATTAACTGCCGCGGAAACGCAGTGAACGTGTTAAACTGTGCAATTTAAGTAGTTACGGCCAAATTCTACACGCGCGGGATGGAACAACAACAACAAAAAATTTTACGAACTGGTGTAATTGATGACCGACTTCAGCCAAGTGTAACCGCTGAGAGAGTAATGAACCCAAAATACTAGCTACGAAGAGACTCATTGAACACTGTGTAAGTGGAAGTCAGTCTTTTGAGTAGTGTGTAATCTTAAACGCGGGGATATGTAAGAAAATTAAGAGTTGAAAAGAAATTAGCTTGAAACTAGTGCGATTCTTTTTAATTTCTTTCTGGTGTTGAGACTTCTGGACTGAGAGTTGCAATTGCAAGCAAAACTTGAGCGTTAGAGATGATCCGCAGTCATTGAGAATGTATATTTAATGGCATGGTGTTTTTGAGTGCTATTCTAAGTTTAAAGTTCTAAATAAGAGAACTTGGTAATGCTCTCATGTAGGAGAGTCGATCTCGTCCTCGGAAGACAGAGCACATCTTTGACGTATAGGTGACACTTGAGTGAGAGATGCTCGAGTAGCTGAGTGGAAGTCAAAGTACGACATAGGGTTGAAGTAATGGAAAATTTCCATCACTTCAGGGATTGTGGGTATATACATCAGACACATTGTGAGTGTACAATGTGCATGTATAAAATTAATTTTCTATCCTAGCGAAAACGATGTCTCAAGCTGATATGCGAATCTTAAAGTCTTTTACCATTTAAATCTTGAGCCGCCTTAAAACTCTTTCCCCTAGCTACGATGAATATCGAACTGCATCTAGCAGCATGTTTTAGGTTTAACATTATTTTTAAGGAAATTATTAATTTCTTTCGAGCATTTTTCTGTAAAAAAATTCTGTTTTAAAAATGACACTGGTGATGGCCTGTTTTCAAAACATGTGATGTGTTTTGTTAGAAATTTGTGATGAATTATAAAAGTGACTTCTGTTGTTATTTCATCTGTATGCAAGTGCTTTAGATCCCGGACGATTTCAATAGTTTTATCGGTGAAAATTGCGATATCTTCCTGGTGAGATGGTCTTGCACCTATTGTCTGAATCCAATTCGTGGAAAGATGCTTCACCACTGCAGCGGGACTGCAGCAAAAGATTGAGTTACTGTGTAATAGCTTTGCTCAGGGGATACAACTATTGTATCAATGGGATTTAGTGTTCCCAGGGGAAAGTGTGAGATCTTGAGCTGAGAGTTAGGTAGGCCTTCTTTTTGTTGAAATAAATATTTTGTTTTTGTTTTGTTGAGGACCATCTTTTTGGTTCACTGCTGTCCTGTTTTTCAGCACCGCTGACTTTCTTCTTCAGCATTTATCTTGTTTTATAACCTTCCTTCTTATATAACTGCTTTTATGCGCACAGAATCCTTTGCGGGATCACCCTTGGTGCATAGATTCCACGTTCCCTTAAACTCCAGACTAAATGGTGCCTTCATCCTTCTTCTATTTGAACATCTTTGTTGTTGTAAAGTAATCAGGGGGATACAACTATTGTATCAATGGGAATTAGCACATTGCCAGGGAAAATGTGAGGGCCCTAACTGAGAGTTATGTAGGCCTTCTTTTTTTGTTGAAATAAAATGTTTTGGTAATATTAAGGACCATCTTTTTTTCAGTTCACTGCTCTCCTGTTTTCCAGCACCTACTACTTTCTTCTTCGACTTGATGTTGTTTCACAATCTTCTTTCTCAACTTACTGTTCCCTATGCCTTTTCTGCATAGATTCCGGGTTCTCTTGACTCCATACTAAATGGTGCCTTCCTCCTTCTTCTCTTTGGATCGCCATTGTGACGGATAGGGAGGCGCAAACTAACTAATAAACTGTTATGGTAAAGGGAGGCTGAAACTAATTTATAATCAATCAATCTGTGTAATAGCTTCGCATGTCGTCTGGTGCAGCTCCTAAGCTCATGACTCGGGGACTGGGGTGGGAGGGACTTGTGTACCAAATTTCATAAATTCGTAACTAGTGTGTTGACATTCCCGGTAATCATGCGAACTCTATGTTAAAATATTTGTACCAAATCAGTTTTTGTTTGTTTTGATACAATTTTATTTATTTTTTCTCTGGCAATTCATTCGTACTCACTCACTTCCATGATAATTTGCTAGTATTACTTTTTTACTTATTGATCAGTGTGTGAATAAATTTTTTTTTTTACTTTGTGTTCTTCTATCCATTAGAACAATTCCTTCGAAACAACCTGAAACCTGCTTTGTATTTTGAAATGTTCTTTCATCCAATGAAACGACCATTTCAGAATAATCCGAAACTTAGGCACGACTAATATGGAAGAGAGCGAGTTTCTATCATTTTTGGTTTGTTTCAGCAAATTTCCGGTGGTTCGTGGAGCGAGACCTGATCGAGGTGTCAACACTACACTCCCTGGAGAGCAGCGGGCGCCTCAACTGGTGGTGGGGGCCGTGCAGGCGCCTGTGGCCCCTCGCTACCACGGGCGACGGCAACTGCCTCCTGCACGCCGCGTCGCTAGGTCACTCTTGCTGTAGTGATTATTCTAAACCTACTCGCGTGTCCTCATGATCGTGTGTCCTCTGGCTCTTTCGTCTTCCGGCCAATAAAACTATCATCCAACAGGAAAATAATTAAAGATACAAGATTTTTTCATGAAGACTCATTATTATGAAAACGGGTGCTCTCAGAATCTCTGAATAATGCCATCAACTTAGACAACGCAGAATAGGACACGTGTTGGTAGAAATTCAGTTTGGACACATTAGGATAGAAAAAAGTAAGCTAGGTTAGGATAAGATAGGTTAAAATAAAATAGTTGAGGATTAAATAGATGAGATTAGAATAGAGTAAGTTAGGATAGGTCAAAATAACACTAGTCAGGTTTAGATGCTCCAAGTTTAAAATAATCTTCAACCCATTTGCAAGTCATGAACACCATTTTTTATGGCACGGGTGCATTAGATCAGGATGATAGAAAACTAGTGAAAGTTGTCGATCATTACGGATCTGGCCTGACAATCAGATAGTCAAAATGATATGATTGATTAGTAAGGCCTGTGCTGCACAGCTACGTGAGCTGTCAGAACTGTCGCTGCCACGATATCGGGGAAAGCAGAAAGTGCGTGTCATTGATACGCTAGGTCTTGTTCTCATGATTGCAACAAACGAATTGCAAGTTGTATTTTTGGTCTAGTTGTTGGTAATCTTCACTGTGGTGTCACTTCTCTACTGTGCTGTGCAGTTGATCAAACATGACGAATGGGATGAAGTTTTTTGGCGTTTCATTTTTGTGTAATTTTGTCGTATGCTTCCATTTTGGATATTAGGCAGATATGGGTCCTATATAACAACATAAATGCTACTTCGTCAAGCGTAAACTATTCATTTTAACTTAATAGGTTTAAACTCATCTGTCATTTTTCAGTTGATGATGACCAAACACTTCAGATGAGTTTCAAAACTTTCAAATAAAAGGGAATTCAATCGTTCGATATATATTCATTCTCATTTATTTCTCCTGAATACTACGAGTATCTTGATATTCATCAACTGGTAGTAGTTAGTAGAGCTTTGAACTGTAATTAGCCCTAAAAAAGTGTAGGTGAAGTTTAAAATATAGTTTCATTATGTCGCATTTTGTTAGGATTACAACTGTTGAAGTGTGTATTTTGATGATGGCTTTTATTTAAGTAGCAAATATTCATGTTGTGTAACCAGTTTCATATGAGCTTGAATTACTCTTGTGATCTGTAAAAAAGGGTAGCAAAAGAGCTAACTAAATTTAGGAATGTTATTGCGGCTGCGGTGACAAGAAGTGATGTGATAGCATCGATCATATATCGTTTTGTTGCTCTAACAAAGCTGAAAAAATAGCCCTTCCAGGAATCAAGTACATCCTCGTTGAAGTTGTTCCCCAATTACTACAGCCGAATGCCTTCAAATTTATTTTGCGGCTTGCAATGTGCCTGGGTTTTGTTACTCTATCTTCTCTGACCAGGCATGTGGGGCTTCCATGACCGTCTGCTGTCGTTGCGATCTGCGCTGCATGACTTCTTGACGACCTCCGTGTACGCGGATGCGTTGTGGCGGCGCTGGCGCTACCACACTGCGCTCGCTAATGCTGCCACTGGTAAGTGCTGCCACTAGGGCAAATTTCAGCAAATTTATTGAAAAAATAGTGCGGCCGACTTCCGTTTCCTGAAAGTTCAAGACATGAATTTGGCGAAACGATTTCCAGATGAAATTCGATCATTAGATAGACATGGATCGGTTCAATTTGAGAAAACTTTTATTTTCGGTTAACAATGAGCTGTCAGTACTAGTTGCCTCAACGAGCTTGACCTCGAGAAGTTTTTGGGGGTGTTGGCGCCTCTGCCTTCAACACATTGGTCGCGATGTGAACCGCCGGTGTACACGGAGGGAAAATTTTTAAAATGCTGCTGACTGACTATTAGTGACAGTGAATTTTCATAAATACTTGATCAAAGTCAAAGCTGAATGAAAACACGATCCATTTAATGTATGATATTTTCAAACTTGGTTACTACAATTGACCTTAAATTTGACTTGAATATTATGGTTCAGTTTAACCCATCACGGTCAACGTGATAAGCGGTTGACTAGTCCTTCTTATTTTCGCGTGCTCCGGCTTCGTGGTGTGTTGGAACTGATCCCTGAGAACAGTGTGCTGGGCAGCCGGAATAAGATGCCTTCGCTACCTTGGTGCTTTTGTGCAGCAGCGAGTGTATGCAGTGCTGAGTGGCCGTGAGAGTTTGGAAAGGTTTCGTGACCAAATTTTTTAAAATTTTGTACACGTTTTTGAAATAATTGCCTCTCATGTTTGAAGTATTTACTCAACTATGCAGCTAGTTTTCAAGCGATGTATTTGTTACATCCACTTCAAAAGCAGCGAAGTTGTCGTGTAGATAAATGATAAATTAAAAATAAATAAAATTATTTTATCAAAATAAATTTTGATAAAAAAACGAATTTTACGTTTCGACATTGTGTGACTTCACTCCTTCTTGCGTCGTTTGAAGAGTATAGCCTCTATTCTCATATCATCTGAAGAATTAGATGTCTATTTTTGTGTCGATCGAACAGTTGAGGGTCTATTTGTGAGTCATTTACAGAATTAAGCGCCAATTTGTGTATCATTTGTAGAGTTCAACTTCAATTCATGGCCCTCAAGAGGCTTAGGATAGGCAATTGGGATAGGTTCCTTAGGTTTGTCCATCTTATGAAACGGGGACTAGCACTCCCCCAAGGCAGATTACCTTAGCTTAAGATAGCATTTATGATTTCTATCTTTCGTGCCTACTTCATTTCTTTCTCTATCCTTTCTTCTTCTACCTCCCGAATTTTCTCTTTATATACAAAGGGATCTTGTGTGAAAACACACCTTACACGTAGATTCTGTTTTCTACAATCTATTCTTAATTGTCCCTTTTCTTTGCTCTCTTCAAATCGCCTTTGTTGTGGCTAGGGCATCTCAAACTAATATGTATAATTTCTATTCATGTCTCATTTATGTTGGGCTTCTATTCACGTATCATTTCGAGGGTTAATCGTCAGTGTGTGTGTCAGATATAAGTAATACAACCTGTTCTTTCAATACTAGTTTCTCAACTTGAATTCACTCAATTACTGAGTGGTTGAAATTTTACAGGCCTGGTGTTCAGTGACGTGGAGTGGGCCAAAGAATGGGAGAACGTGCTGCGACTGTCGAGCACTGCTCCCCGCAACAACAACAACAACAACAATAATAACAACAGCGAGGCCCGTAACAACAACACCACCAATGGGGTGGCCAGCAACCCAGGGTCCCCCCAGGTGGCGGCGGGGGGGGAGCACTCACTGGGGGGCCGCATGAGCAGCACCCCTAGCGTGCCCTCCCAGCTCCCCTCCGGCCCCGGCTCCAAGCGGCTCAGTAACGGGTGCGTCCGTCTCCTCTCTTGCTCTTGCTGTTTGTGTTTAGGTGCACTTTTGTGCCCTGCTGCTTGTTCTCATCCGGTAGTGTTCTTAATGCAGTGGATCCTGCTCCTGTGCTTTGGAACCTTCTTTAGTTTCAGAGCTGTTTTAGTACTTTTGAGCTAATTTTTGTGCCTTCGAGTTATTACTGCACTTTTGAGCCTATTTATAGGCTTCGGTGCCTAGTTTTGTGCTCTGAAGCTTGTTTTTGTGTTTTAAATATTTTTGTACTCTGGCTTTTTGGGAGTGCTGGGAAATTTTTGTGGGCTTTATCTGTGCTCCTGAGCTTCTTTTTATGTGCTCTCGAGAGTTTGGACCCGCCGCTGGGCGGGGTTTCCGTTGCCCGCGAGAGCCCAATAAAGTGAATACGTTATAAAAATTTTCATTGCATTATCTCTTGTAATATTCATTTTTAATTGTTAAATTTCATCTTCCAGGACCAAAAGATTCGTTGTATACATATTCATTCAAAATTTTACTGTTGTAGAATTTAAAAAAGCTTTTTCAAGAACTGTCAACTCAAACTCGAATGAATTTCACATCAGGTTGACATCAGGAGACCATTTAACCACTTCTAGAAATCAAGTCTGTTATCGACATTTTCGGTCCTGAGTTGCTGATGATTGTATTGATAAAATAGAAAAATGTTCACGTATCAGTATGAATTACTTTCTTATGACATATTTCATTTGAATTACTTTGTAATTCAAAAGAAACATCTTTCCATCTATTACTATCTATTTACTGACGCCAATTATGGTGAAAATCTCTCACTGCAAGAGAGACCAAAATACCAATACCATCAGGAGTAGGTGAGTGGGAAGAGCAAATTTCCATGCAGAGCAGCGCTACTTTGATGATCGAGCAGGGTTCTGTTCAGGTGTCCCAATCAGTGTTGCACGTTGTATGGCTTTTCGAAAATAAGCTTGGCGACTGTAAACATGACAATTTTTTCTCCGACTACATTCATTTTTCTTCAGGCACCCTGTAAAATATGTGTAGAAATACTCTCCTTAATAGTGCTCACACGTCTTGGTGCTGCGGTGACTGTAGTCGTAAAGCATATTCAGAAACCGTCTTCTGTGTACACTTGTAGACCAAGTTGGCAGTTAGGCTTGTAATTAACACGCTGTTTTTCAGTCATCACGTTTGATTGGACGTTGCATTTGACGGTATAGTGATGTCGTGTGTGGCAAATAATAAGAAAATATTGTTGTTGAATTGTCTGAATTTTTCCAGTCTTGAAGAGAACAGCAACAGCAGCGCGGGCGCAGTATACGAAAGCTTGGAGGAGATTCATATTTTCGCCTTGGCTCACGTGCTCAGGCGGCCCATCATTGTTGTTGCGGATCTCACGCTCAAGGTGTGTTCACCCTTTTCGTTATTGGTTCATAGAGCATTCCTTTGTTGTTAATTCTTTCATCATTACTGCTCATCTGGTAAATCTCTGCTCATTGCGTTGCATCATAGGTTTACAATACACCGATGAGTTTCTGAATAATGACATTCCAGGGATACCAGTGTGGTATTCTGACTACGAAACACCAGACCAGCTCATAATTGAGGAGTGTTATGTTGTCAATATCAAGTTACTGGAATTTCACAGTTACGATGCTGCTTTTGCGTTTTGCGGTACACATGTGACAATATGTACTATGCTTAGTGAGATAATTTCTCTATGAAATATGGAATAGGAGAACCAGAGTGACCTTACTGTTGATTCAGTTGATTCAAATATTGGATCAAATATATGTATTTGTAAACATATTTTAGGGGACAATACCTACTTGGTATTGCACTGGCTTGGCTTCAAATTCAAATCAGTGGATATTATTCATGAGACCGTGGGAAAGATTTTTGTACAATACAACATCGTCCTAGTAGTGCAGCGGCTGCGAAAGTTCTTCTGTTGACTTGGCTGTCGTACGTGCTGTTTTTTGTGGAACGTCTACGAATTGTTTACAAGACAATGGCGAAATTTGATCTGCTTGCTATACCTCAACAATGAAGTAAATTGCTTCAAAATTTTGCTCCTGAGAGATATTTTCCGCTCATTTTGTGCCTCATCTGGCCCCTTTTCTTATGACAAGGTACCATGACCGCTCCAATGTAGTGTATTATTAAACTCTTTTCTCATTCATTACTTTGTTTTCAAAGTAGGAGTTGGATAAAGAAACAGATGCGCCTCAATTGTATTAACTTGGAATGTTTAATAACTAATACTTGGCACTTCTTACCCTTAGATGTTTATAGAACAAGTTATTTAGAACTCTTTCCTGAAAAGGTAATTCCGTCAGTACGGATATTGAAAATGAAATTATTGCTCAACACCAATTTCAGTGTATCTATAGTTAGCTCAATAGAGTGCATGGATACGCGGCTGGATTAAACATTTATTTCTATTGTCATGCATACCATATTGCAGCGTAAGGTACTCTTTGGTGCATTAGCGCTTGCAGCGAGGTAACTGTGCTGATGTGAGACGTGACCTGGCAGCAAGGTAACTGTGCTGATGTGAGACGTGACCTGGCAGTGAGGTAACTGTGCTGATGTGAGACGTGACCTGGCAGCGAGGTAACTGAGTTGATGTGAGACGTGACCTGGCAGCGGGGTAACTGAGTTGATGTGAGACGTGACCTGGCAGCGAGGTAGCTGTGCTGATGTGAGACGTGACCTGGCAGCGAGGTAGCTGTGCTGATGTGAGGCGTGACCTGGCAGCGAGGTAACTGTGCTGATGTGAGGCGTGACCTGGCAGCGAGGTAACTGTGCTGATGTGAGGCGTGACCTGGCAGCGAGGTAACTGTGCTGATGTGAGACGTGACCTTGCAGCGAGGTAACTGTGCTGATGTGAGGCGTGACCTGGCAGCGAGGTAATTGTGCTGATACGAGGTGTACTGCAGGATGTACACGGCGCGCCGCTGTCTCCCATCCCGTTCGGTGGCGTGTACCTTCCGCTGCAGCACAACGCCGCCCACTGCCAGGACTCTCCCCTGCTCCTCACGTACGACGCCGCGCACTTCTCCGCTCTCGTTGTCATGGAGGAGACCGGCGACTCTGTGCCTCCTGGTCGGTTCTGTTCTTTGGGTCGCCCCTCTACTCCTGTCTCTGCTTTGGCCTTTAATGTACTCCGCTCTGGCCTCTCCCACTTTTTTATTCTGCCCTTTATCCCATTGTTGTTTCGTTTTGCTATTGTGTGATTTATGTTCCATTCAGATTTTTTTTCAGGTGTTTTTGAAGGGTTGTGCATCTACATAGAGAGTGACCTTTTAAGTTCATGTAAAACCTTTTCAATGAAGTAAGAACAATGAAGCGTGCTGTCGGTGATAAGGTAAAGTGCAAATTAGCTCACTTCTGCTGCTCCTCGGATGGAATTGACAGGATTGGGACCTGAGAGTTGCTGAAAATATCACTAATGATGTCTTCGAAATGGAAGACTGAAGAATTAGTTCGTTATTGTGACCATTACTCGAGTTGTGTGATTGAGGTGTGTAAGTTGCATTGTCAGCAAATGTATCGCAGGACTGCGTTGTGTGCGTTTTATGTGTTGCTCTGTCAGCAAGTGTATCGCAGGACTGCGTTGTGTGCGTTTTATGTGTTGCTGTGTCAGCAAGTGTAGCGCAGGACTGCGTTGTGTGCGTTTTATGTGTTGCTCTGTCAGCAAGTGTATCGCAGGACTGCGTTGT
>JACJUY010002551.1:36447-47600 GCA_014220935.1 Platorchestia sp. MABIK | reverse complement strand
AGTGTAGCGCAGGACTGCGTTGTGTGCGTTTTATGTGTTGCTCTGTCAGCAAGTGTATCGCAGGACTGCGTTGTGTGCGTTTTATGTGTTGCTTTGTGAGCAAGTGTAGCGCAGGACTGCGTTGTGTGCGTTTTATGTGTTGCTGTGTGAGCAAGTGTAGCGCAGGACTGCGTTGTGTGCGTTTTATGTGTTGCTGTGTGTTTTATGTGTTGCTGTGTGAGCAAGTGTAGCGCAGAACTGCGTTGTGTGCGTTTTATGTGTTGCTGTGTCAGCAAATGTAGCTCAGGACTGCGTTGTGTGCGTTGGAGTGTGAGGGAGCATAAAGCAAGTGTGCGTGTGTTGCAGCCGTCATACCGCTCACCACCAACCAACACCGGCTGCTGCCGCTGCACTTCGCCGTAGACCCCGGCGAGGACTGGGCGCCAGGCTGGGAGGGGGGAGGAGAGCCCGAATCTGCTGACCAGCTCCTGCTCACGGACGACCAAAAGCTGCAGCTCCTCAAAACTTACCTGCACGTTGTGAAGGTCAGGTTTATTGGGTGGCATCACACCTTCACCCGCACCTTTTTTAGTTGACTCGAACTTATCTTAATCTCGCTTAACTAGTTGAATATGACATATCCTAACACTTCGACCGCGATTGGTTAAACTGAAGTTCAATATTCAACTCTAGTTTGAAGTCAATTGTAGTAAACAATTTTGAAAGTAGCGAACATTAACTTGATGGTGACTTTATTTAGCTTCAATTAGGTTGAGTTGGCGACTGCTGGTGGAACAGCAGTGATATTGAAATCCCCTCCGTGGTCACCTGTGGCGCACAATGCAGTTAAAGTACTATGCTGCCTTAACTTGACCTACCGTATCATACACAAACATAACCAAACCTAAGCTAGTCAAACATATTCTGTAAATTTAAAATTTCTGTTTTTGAGTGTTGCAATTCTTCATTTCATAGGATGAAGAGGGTGACGCTTATCATTGAAGCATTGAGTTCAGTACTAAAATACTCACATCAAAAACTTATTTCGCTCTGTAATATTTGAAGTTTCATCGTTTGACTCATTGTGAGTAATTTTTTTAGGGAATTGCTTTGTTACCGACTATTGAAGTTGATACAGCTTCATCGTACAAATTAATTGAGATAAAACAATTTCCTCCATCCAGTCTGTTACAGCATGATACTAGTCTCGATTTTAATTGTTAAAGCCTACCATATCTGCCTTCAGGTACCCATTCCCAGAGATTTCAACGATTACCACGAGTTCGAATACGAGCCTCCCGAGCGAGGCTACTCTCCTTCACCGTACGCTGGAGAGAAGAAGTCGTCAGAGTCGAGCGGAGAGAGTGACGACCCTTCGTGCACATGTGAGCACGCGGTGCACGGCGGGTACCTCACCACCCCTGGCCAGGGCTCCAAGACCTGCCCTCGCCACTCATCTAAGCTTGGAACTCTTGGCCGTAGCGTTTCCAAAAAAATTAAAAGCCTTAAAAAAATGGGCCGCCCAAGCTCGTTCCGGAAGAAGGATGACGGTGACACTATGTCTGCCCGTAGAAAGACCCGCATGGGAGGGTCTTTGAGAAGGAGAGCGTCATCTAGAAGGCCTTATTCTTCTCAGGACTACATTTTGGCGGCAGCTATTCATACAGAAAAGAGGATGGCGTTCCAAGAGAAGATGGTCAACAATTACCTAATTAGCGCGCGACGCAGGTTTCAAGAAATGCAAGAAAACAAGAAACGAAGTCAGGAAACCGAGGATACCCGGAAGAGCGCATCGCAAACGGGGGCTGGCAAATCATCTCCAGTTGGTTCCAAGAATGGAGGATATAGCAAGGCTGATGTCCCCCAACTGGAGGTGACGGATGGTGGGGGTGGCGGTGGTGGTGGTGCAAGTGATGAGAGCTCTGTAGCTTGCATTAATTCTGGTTGTGAAAAATCGGCCACTGCACGCACTGCGTATCTTTGCCTAGCTTGTTACGCTCGACAGAAAGACGGGGAAATGGAGCTGGACAGACGGAAAAGGAGCGACGATTCTTCTCCTCGTGACAACAGTGGAGAGGTGTCTCCTGAGGGAGATAGGCCTGGGGAGTATACCTCTGACGCTGTAGTTAGCACTCCACGACCTAGATCGTTAGACGGTCCTCAATACGGTGCTGGCCGGTCTCAATTCTACACTGACTTGAGCCCTGATTCAGTCAATAAATCTGCAACAATGCCATCTACTCTCTCGCCTTCATCTTCCCACCCTTCCGCCCTCTTCCTCTCCAACTCCACATTCTACGGCGGCAGCAGCGGCAAGGACAACCCTAATTCTAATAGCAGCAGAGACGCTCATAACCCAACTCGTGTCTCTCGTGGTCCAGGAGGACTCCCGCCTCCCGGAGGCAAGCCACGTCCTGGCAAACGTGACCAGAGTTCTAGCCGACATGACTCCAACAGTTCCGGGAGTGATCAAAATAGTACCGCCGCTGCAAAGAGCAAAGCCTCTGAAGATGCTACTAATAGCAAAACTCCCCAAATTAACAGCCGAGCTCCTCAGACTAACGACTCGAAACTAAGCAGAGCCCAAGCGCCCAACAGCAAGGGCGCCCTCAACAACAATAGCAAGAACACAAGCAGCAAGCAGCCCGTCAAGATCACAGACCGCAAGGCTCTGGTCGAAGGTACAGGAGCGGGAGCCCCCAACACTTGCAGGAAGAAAGGCTGTGACTTCTTTGGCAGCGAAATATTTGACGGTTATTGTTCTAAGTGCGCCGCTGCTCAAAACTGATCAAAAGTCAGTGTTTAACTCACCACGTAATTGGTGCAGTGTGAAACTGTCATGTTGCTTGTGATCTTCTCTGCATTTGTTAGAGAAGTGGGTCAGTTGAGAGGGCATGCCAGTGCTGAATAACACTTTATACGATGCCTTGCTTTGTTATTAGCTTCTATTACTTCTAGCGACTCGAAGGAGTTCGGACAATGTTCCTAATGTTACTGTTACTGTTGAAATTTCTGATCTCTATTATTCCGGTAGCCTCTTCTATCGCTGACAGAGTGAACTACTTGTCTGAGGACAAGCGGCGTCGGTCAGGGTGAGCCACTTGACGCTACCTACGTGCAGTTGAGCCGCTACCTGAAACTGGGAGGAGAATGTCAATGGTTATTTTACGCTAGGTTATGTGCAGCTAACTATTGGCTGCTGTAATAGTGCTAGTATAACAAATAACTACTAACAATGTTTCATAGTTTCTTTTTTGTGTGTTGGCTTCACCATGATGAGCGGAAGAATTGATAAATGTGCAGCTGAATTACAGAGTGATATTGCATTTTGTGTTCATTTCTTTATCTTAGAGTTACTGATGAATAGATTTAAAAAAAGTCTTTGTGATCTATTTGAGAGGCGCTAAATACGACATTTCAATTCTTTGTGTGTGGGGAAATGCGTGGAAAAACAGGGTTTACGACGAAGTAATCAGTAGAAATATCCGACTCTGTTGTGAGAAGCCCACGCGCAAATTGACGTTTTGTATTGGGCATCGTTGTCTAAACGAAGAAGCTAGATCGTTGCACTCTGGTTCTTCATTTGACCTTTGTTACGGTGAAGTAAAAGAATCCTCGTGATATTTAGGTTTACGGAGGGTAAGGTTCTTTTCTAGGGTTAAGCGTTTTTGTGGTCCATAACACTCATATTTTTGTACGTAGAACTTTCCCATCGAGGGAACAAACATTCAGTATTGCAGCAATTTAGTCAAAATAAAGCCTTTATCAGCCTTGTCGATTTTCCGCCTTTTCGATTGAACTTGACCAGTGGTTCTCTGTCATTTTCTCGCAAAACTATAGGTAATATTCCTATTGCCGTTGTGCACTCCTACTACGCTTCCTGTATTTTAGAAGCATGTAGAGAGCTTTGTCGCATCTTGGCGGCAAAGTCCTAACCAAGGAGAAAAAAGCGTAAAGCTAGCAAATTTCTTGTCCAAGAGCACAATAACTAAAAATAATTTCCCCTGTTTTCCGACCGTTCAAAATTTTGCTTGGAGGTAACTCTCTACATTTCCACTAAACGAGCCGCCTTTGTTGCATTATTCCCTATCGGTGTAAGTTTGTTTTAGAACCACTGAACACAAGTCGGAAGTATCATCTCGTTAGCCGTAAACGCGGCACACTGACAGCAGTCGTGAGCAGCAAATGTAGAGCTCATAACGATGCGTAGCTGGTGCTAGAGGACCACTATCAATGCTGAGTACTAGAGTGTTATTCCAGCACTGAAAATGGTTCAGAAGAAATGAGAATAGCATTAAATGAGAAAATTATTACGCTAATTTCTTTATTAAAAATGCACTTTCATGTTGCGCGTCCGCAATTCTTAATATCAAGTTAAGGCTACGATAAATAATTATGAAATTATGAAACGATCTATCGAGATTATGAGAGATTCTTACGAGATTCAGAGGGTAGAGTACGTTATGGGCTGGTAAATGTATTTTTTTGGCCATTTTGCTATTTGAATTATTTTTACGATGATTTTGATGTATAGAAATCGATGATGTTGTACCCAACGTTATCGGAATTGTGATGCTTGCTCGAGCGAAGTGCTGCGTTAACTTGTCCTTGAGTCTGGGGGTAGGATTGTCGGATTGGCCTTTCTTCTGGCCAAAATATCTACATTCGGCTTTTTCTACATCAAAATCTAAGTTTAAAAATTTAGTTGCTCGCTATCTCGTACAATCTTTACGTGCTGAGCGCTTAGAAATGCCTAATTTTCGTTTAAGAAATTGAAGTCAAGAATTTTGTGGGCTCTTTACGACCAAATTTCATTTTCTAACATGTTCTCTTTGCCGCCGAAAAGAGAAAGCCAAATCCGAAAGTTGTGTCCAGAAAAATTGACCAGTATGGCAACCCTACCGTAGGCTCCAGCGTGGCGCCAGCGCTCGCCTCCCTCCAGTGTGCTGCTCTGCTGTGTGGTGATGCTGGTTTATTAAATCCTGCGATAATTATAATAATAAACTCATCATTTGGCTTAGTATGTTAGCGGAGTGGAATCCTGAAAATACGCTTTTGTGATAATGATTGCGTTCACTCTAGTGGTAGCTATGATGATAATGATGATTATCGTAATAATCGTGAGAGCTGCTTTTAATAGGCAGCTAAATTTCTAATGTTAGTTAATTATTATTATTTTTAAGGTGTGTGAAATATTAACGAAAGTTCTGACGCGTGTGCTTCGCAAGGGTGACAATAACTCTAGTATCATGGTGCTCTCGGAAATGATCCTCGTCGTATGTGATGACCATCTTCCTTGGCTCTGTATTATATTCACTGTGCTAGAATCTGCCCTTTGGAAATGTGTTGTGATCACTTTTGTTGCTCTATGTTTGTTAAGCAGGATCCAAAAAACTTTAACTCTTGACTCAATGGTTGAACGTTAATTGGCCTACTCGGGGCACTTTTGTCTTTTTATTACACATGCGAGAGCGTGCAGGTAATTATTGTGCCTTTTTCGAGTCGACTAGCAGCTACTGCGAGGTGCTATCTCATCCAAGTCTTGCATCCATTAGTGATTAGGTCACCCATGCATGAAGGGGCGTGACCGCTTCCAATGCACGTACAGTTCTTCGCCTTAGTGGGCCCCTGCGTCTGGATGATCACGCAGCTCGAGGTGTCAGGCTTGGGGCCTGCCTCTCTTGCATTGCCGCCCAATTTGAGATCCGACTGCCACTCACCCTCATAGTTAAAAGAACAAGACGAGAGATTTCCCGCTCTCCTCAGCCGTGATTATTAAGTAACCTTTCTAGAGCCCATAGACTAAATCATTCTGTCCCCACATTCATTTGTCCACATTTACTGGGTGCATATCAGGGTGCTCCGTTATTGAAGTAAGCAAACGGGAATATAAAACTTCTTATTGTGTCTTGTTCAATAACTTATCGTGGTTACATGAACCTTATCCTTCAGTTACCGATACCCAAATTATCAAGCTAGCTAGCATTCGCTAGCATGCGTGACTGCTGAAGTCAACTTCTTCATTCTGACGGGATTGTGAGAATCGTCTGTAAGGTGATTTGACTCTGGCAGCCAACTGGTAGACGAGAGCCGGTTTACAAGCACAGTAAGCGAGTGTGGCCTCCATGTTCCGCAGATGCAATACTGGAATTGCTAATTATTAAGTTAGGCTTTGGCATGTGAGAGGCAAGATGCTCGTGTAGTCTAGTAATACACGAGCATATTGGCATGTAATATGCTTACGCATTATGAGTGCGATTTGGGTGGTGTCAGCAGATTGTGCTGCTGGGCATGGGTGTGCGAGTGAATACTGGGGGTGAGAACTTGAAAACAGGGTGTTGGCATTAAATCACCTTCATAGCAAACAAGTATATTTTAAAGAGGATTGTTGCGCAATGCTTCAGGATTTAGATTTCTACATTTATGGTAGAGGAATCCGCCTTCAGCCTCGATAAAAGCTTGAACACCAGACTGAAATCATTGACGTGCGTATGCTTACTAGTCTACATACATTGATTTGGGTCTTCACCTCGACAATTGTAACTTTTATTTATTCATCACTATTTGCTTTGACATCGTGTCTTGTATGATGGTCTGAGAAGAATAAAACATCTTGAGAATAAAATAAAGGATAAAACTAGAACAAAACCATGTCTTCAAGTGCCCTTTGCACCTGGTACATATGAGCTTGGTTGTTCAATATTTCATTAATAATGTTCCAACGTTGTGTTAACTGCAGAGCGTTGTGTTCATGCTGCTGCTGCTATTAACAGTGACATGTGTCCCTACGTGCTCGAGTCAGCTATTCCGTGTCAACTGTCCGAATCGAAACCAGCTAGCACGTTCGCCTTCACTGTGAGATAGTGTACTGTGTTAATTATTTGCTGATATTTCCAATATATTAATGACTCGCGTATAAAAAAAATCTTCTTGTTAAAACTATTTATGTGCACCAAGTGTTATCTGGTAAGATTGTCGCTATGAATAGTGTACCATCTAATTGCTTTGTTGCGCTGGGAAGTATTTTTTTTGCTGAAGTGAGCTGCGTACCTAACCTCCCAAAATCGTTTTCACAGTTTACCATAGCAAGCATGATATTTATATTCTGATCTGAGCCCTTATATTTCTAATCTTTCTTTCTTTATTGACGAGTGAGGAGTTCTAGGTCGACCTCATTTGAGTGGACATATTTTTGAGAATCTAATGCTAACAGTTCTGTCAAAATTACGATAATTGAAGCTGACACACGTGCTCTTCCTGACGTGATACTAAAGTACTACAACTGGCAGTTCCGCTTTTGTAATATCACATTGTTTCACTATTGTTCCAACATCTGATACAAATCACATACTGTAAATGATGGCGAATGGAACAACCGTACAATTTTAAAGAGTTCTATCAATGTCATACAGTGTCTCTATGGGAATTGGCACTCCCAGAGTAAAAATATGAGGTCCTGAGCTTAGAGTTAGGTAGGCCTTCTTTTTGTTGGAATAAAATGGGTTTTGTTTTGTTAAGGACCATTTCTTTCTGTTTGCTTTTGTCCCGTTTTTTTCAGCACATTTAACCTTTTTCTTCAAATTTTATCTCGTTTCGTAGCCTTCCTTCTTAACTTACTGATTCTATGCGCAGGGGATCTTGTGCGGGAACATTCTGTAATTCCTCACGCCATCCTAAATGGTGCCTTCATACTTCCTCTCTTTGGAACGCCTTTGTTGCGGTTAGGGAGGCTAAAACTAACATCTAATCTTGATCACAATGTCCTGATTTCCCATGGAAGACAATCTATCTTTGTCGGAGGCATTCTTGTATGTGGTGTTCTTACGTTTTGATTTTGCGCTTACATTCTCTGTTCAGAAGGTCGCTCAAATCCTGAACATATTTACCTCAAAGGCTGTAATAAAGGGCAGATTGATATGGTAAATGCTACGTTGATGAAAATCAAGGGTGCGAAAAATTAATTCTATGCGTGTTGAGTCGCTTGATGCTGTGCATTTTCCTCTATTCTGAGCCGATTTGAAGACAACGAGGATTTTCATTTTCGTATTACACCCCGTCGTTGGAATTAACGTCCGCGCTCGGGAGAAAATAGGCATCATCCGAGGAAAAAATTTGTCACTTATTAAGCGTTATTTTCTGCGAAAACCACTTTTATGCAGCGTAACTCTCCTTCAAATCGACGGACTTTACCTCCTGGATCATGATCCGTAGATGAGTTTTAGTATTCTTGACGATTATGCGTCCAATCAAAGACCTGAAAAATGCGCAGAAGGAAGAGAAATGTCCTTCAGCGTTTATTTGGGATATACAGGATTCCTGAACACATTCAGGACAATATGCTGTTAGTGTCTGTCTTCGTCAGTATACCCTGAGGAACTAGCGCTCCTATGTGGTAACCCTAGTGACCCACCTCAAAATCAGCTGCACTTGGTGCAGGAGTCTGTTTCGGGTTTAGATTTGTAGTTGAACCTTATCCTTTGTTTAACTTTTCTTTCTCTCCAGGCAAAGAGAGAGGCTGGTGTAACCTGCAACCGACTTTCTGCACGAGTACGAGTGTCTTTGTATTGAATTTCTTGCTTTTATCACCATTGCCTCATTGAGATGTTTAAAAATTTTTTGCCAGAGAGCTGTGCCAACTGAGATACCCATATTTTGTGCCCTTGTGGTACCACTTGGAAATAAACTTCTTTGAGTTCCTCTGTGATAATCGATTAACTGAACAGGTACCTAGGTTAAACCTTGAATGAATAAATAAATAAAAAATAAATAAATGAAACTGACTTATTTAGGGGACGACTCTAATGTTTGGTTAGCTACAAAACTTTCATCTTATCTCTACGTGTTGTATTTCGGGAGTACCATGTGCTTTCAAGGTATTGAGCAACGTACGAATTTGACTCCGTGTAGAAATATCTTGAAGCTCCACGTGTTTTACCATCTGATAAAATTTGAAGTGCAGCTTAAGATTAGAGAAGCCGGCGCTATGTTGCTAACAATTGTGAAAGTGTGTGCGTTGTGCGATTTCCTAGCTACTGATTATTTCATGTCTCATTTGCAAGATGTAAAATTAGCCTCCTTATTATTCCCTTGTGTTCATCCTACACTGTCAGTTAGCTTTCTCTGTTGTACGATCATGAGATCCCTGTGGTATTTTACATTAGATAAGACACATTAGAAATGTACGTGTCCACTGCGGGAGATGGTTCCTCAGTATTTCAGGACATTCAGCACTGCTTACTGCAGCACGACGATTTGAAGGAGCAGAAAAATTTCACTTCTTGTGAAACAACTTTGATATTTTGAGCTTTTATTCAGTTAGGTTGGCAGAATTCTTCTTGTTGTCTTTCTTACGATCGAGTGAATACTTTTGCAAGTAAAGAATCTGACCAGTTTGTGCGCGCAATTTAGATTCTACTCGCTGTGCTAGTTTTGGGAGACACTCTGCGAGCGATAGTAGAGTTGCAGAAGCCAGGATATTTTGCTTCAAATCTACGCATGACAGCCAAGTCGCTTAAAAAAAAAGACGAAAAGCCATTCATGTAGAACTAACATAAATGGCCTCCAATCGAGTCAAGGGGGAAAATGTGAACTCATACTGTACACGAGCGATATTTTTGTACAAATGTGAAGCGCCCAAAATGTGAAAAAAATTGAAAACGCATGGACGTCTGAGTACTCTGGGCTAGCAATCATATTGCGTCATGCAGGTAAGAATTTGTATATTTATTGTAAGTAGAAACTAAAGTTCGATAGCTTATATTTTTGTAGTTCTAGTAATCCGTGACTAGTTGGTGCTAATTAGTAAATGGGTCTGCTAGTTGATTGGTGCTTCAGTAATCGTGATCATGTTAGTTACCATCACGAGTAATTTGCTCGCTACCACCGCTGAAATGCCTTTTGTTGTATCAATCGCGGGCTAAATCTTAGGTAGTCTGGATTTTTTTACGTGTTCACTTGATGTAGACTAGAGTGATCGCGCTCTTGGTGATTTTTAAATTCCTGTGCAAGATTTAGCATCCTCTGAAGCGATGATATGGCAAAATAGTTTTATCTAACCTTGTAAATCCGTTTTTCAAATCCAGAAGGCGCAGAACCGCCAGTGTTCTTCGGCTGCTCCCGCTTAAACCATGAGAGTGAAATATGGCCATGGTCGTCACCATAGATCAGCCTGTCTTCTGGCCAAAATGAT
Source organism: Platorchestia sp. MABIK (assembly GCA_014220935.1). NCBI lineage: Eukaryota > Metazoa > Arthropoda > Malacostraca > Amphipoda > Talitridae > Platorchestia > Platorchestia sp. MABIK. The sequence goes on along the minus strand of JACJUY010002551.1, from coordinate 37,432 downwards.
CAAATTTTACATTTTTTTAATGAAATACTGACATGAAAGTCACTCAGAATCTGGCTTCCCTCTCCTCAGGGGGATACAAATATTGTATCTATGGGAATTAGCACTCCCAGAGGGACAATGTAAGGGCCCGAGCTGAGAGTTAGGTAGGCCTTCTTTTTGTTGAAATAAAATGCTTTTGTTGTGTTAAGAACCATCCTTTTTCGGTTCACTGCTGTCCTGTTTTTTCAGCACCTACTACTTTCTTCTTCAACTTTGGTCTTGTTTCATGAACTTCTTTCTTATCTTACTGTTTCCGTGCCCTTTCTGCATAGATTCCGCGTTCCCTTAACTCCATACTAAATGGTGCCTTCTTCCTTCCTCTCTTTGGATCGCCTTTGTTGCGGATAGGGAGGCTTAAATTAATCAATAATCTAATCTAATAATCTGGCGTCCCTGCAGGGTTAGTCTTTAACTGAATGTCCTTTTGAAAAGGCCAAATTTGATTATTTAGGCTGAGACAACCAATCTTGCAACGCTAGGTCCTGCACCCAGTAAGCGGAGCTTGTTCAGGACAGTACTGTAGCTGCTTCATGTTAATGGTAAACATTTTTATTACTGAGGACTTTGTTTCTCTAATCTATAATGAGAAGACACGTGCGACAAGAGATGTCTACTTCAAACCATGCATAAATTTCCTTTCACACATATTAACGGCAGTGCCTTCGCAAGTAGCAATTAATTTATGATTTAGTGTTTTGCTGTGTAACATGTGTCCACGTGTCTCACGGAGCAATTTTGAGCGTAGCGTGTAACAATATTTCTGAAAACTATTCGTCTTATGAGCTAGACGTGGTAACATAAAACTAGCATTTTTCTTAGCACATAATGCGCGATGTTGCGTCAGCAGAATATTTGTGACGCTGCATTGGACCTCAAATTTAATTACGTCCGACCTCGATACCAGCATTGCCGAGTGTTCTTGCTACCTTTGGGGCAACAGCAACAT
>JACJUY010002551.1:22555-36054 GCA_014220935.1 Platorchestia sp. MABIK | reverse complement strand
AAAATCGAGCTTCACACAAACTTCTTGGACACCATAACTGATATCACAGTGAAATACTAGTCCTTTCCAAAAAAATCACGTATTTAACTTTTCTACAATTCACCGCCGGGATAGCTTGCCAGAAGTAGATGCTGTTCTTGTCTACTTCCTCGAATTTTTGGCGTGTTGGAATGCACTGCTGGTCATATTTCAAATATGCTTTAATCGACTACCGCGAAAGAAGCCTGTGCAATCTAATTTTATTTTAAAATTTGTCGATTACAGTAATAATACAGTAATAATAACATTCTCACTCATTTCATATTTTGGACTGTTACCGCATTCTCGAGTTATCGCCTCTCTTTTTAAGTGGATTTTTGTGACATAAATTTGTAAGTGAACATTTGGCGATTGGAAACCTAATTTTCGGTTCCAGTAGACAATATATTAACACCAAAGTTGAGCACATGGTGAGGAGCTAAGTTGCAAAACATGAAGGATGGAATGGTATGTAATCGAATTTTTCCATATTTGCCCGAGGGAAATTGGCTTACTGGTATTTTAACGAGAGTTAAATTCCCAGTTTTAACATAACTCTTCTTCGTAATTCCATTTTTTTCTTGCACGAGTTCCCCTCAGGGGGATACAACTGTTGTATCTATGGAAATTAGCGCTCCCAGGGGGACTATGTGAGGGCCCGAGCTAAGGGTAAGGTAGGCTTCCTTTTTGTTGAAATAAAATAGGTTTTTGTTCTGTTACGGACCATCTTTTTTCGGTTCACTGATGTCCTGTTTTTTCAACACCTACTACTTTCTTCTTCAACTTTGATCTTGTTTCATAAACTTCTTTCTCATCTTACTGTTTGTATGCCCTTTCTGTTCTATTCCACGTTCCCTAAACTCCATACTAAATGGTGCCTTCCTCCTTCCTCTCTTTGGATCGCCTTTGTAGCGGATAGGGAGGCTTAAACTAACTAATAATCTAATCTATAATCTTGCACGAGTTGAAGTTTTCATTTATTTATATTTTTGCTTTTGTGTGATTTTTGCTGCGTTTCGTTCAAACGTAGGCATTATCTGCCTGTATGCATGATTAAGTTCTCGCAGCATTTCATTGTGAAGATAAAATTTGAAGAACTAATACATCCCTTAATTAGTTCGTGATAAACTTTACCGCTGATACGCGCAAAATTTCATATCAATTTAGTTTTTTCGAGAGATATATAAATTATAACTCAACGCTCGACTAAAAGCGACCACTGCGACGTCAATTAGTTTTCCAAAGTACGACTCGGAACCTTATACCTTATGTATAATAAATGTAGACCTTTTGTATGATACATGTATAATGCATGTGGACCTTACGTATAGACGAGATGCGATGAGCATGCTACTGCTCACATAAAAAATTCCGTTGCTTGGCCGAGGAATTCTCGATCATGCGTAAGTTTTTTCATTAATTTTTCACGTACCTGCACTACTTTTCCGTAGAGGCTTGGTTTCTGGAAGAATTTTCCTGAATTATTTCCTAACCATTTGTTCATGTTTTACCATTCTAGGGAGTTTCCTTCTGGTGAGCCATGCTCCAGGTCGTACTGGGTTCTCCAGTCCACCTTGTAGGTGCCGTACTGATTTTGTCAGTACTCGTTAGTGGGCTTATGGGAAACAGTATTTTTCATTTGCATTAAGTAGCTGTAGATCTCATCATAGGGATCGAAATTTGGTATAAGAGCTTTATTATGAACCATTTACTGAGTAACGTAGGCGTTCTTTCGTTACTTTTCTCTCATTAAAACTAGTGCATTGATTTGACCTCTTGCATGACTGTGTTCATTAGTGTTTCCTTTTGTCCCGCTGTTCACTTTTCGTCCCCTCAGGGGGATACAATTATTGTGTCTATGGGAATTAGCACTCCCAGGGGTAAAATGTGAGGGCCCGAGCTGAGAGTTAGGTAGGCCTTCTTTTTGTTGAAATAAAATGTTTTTGTTCTGTTAAGGACCATCTTTTTTTCGGTTCACTGCTGTCCTGTTTTTCAGCACCTACTACTTTCTTCTTCGACTTTGATCTTGTTTCATGAACTTCTTTCTTAACTTACTGTTTTTATGCCCTTTCTGCATAGATTCCTTAACTCCATACTATATGGTGCCTTCCTTCTTCCTCTCTTTGGATCGCCTTTGTGTCGGATAGGGAGGCTTAATGACTAATAATCAAATCTGTTCTCTTTTCGTTCTTAAAACCTTAGCAGACTTAGTTTGCTGAGGTGGTAAAAAGCTGGACTTTCCTTTACAAAATGGATTAACCCTTTATATTTTTTTATGCTGATAAATAATAGATGTAGAATTACGGAGGCTTTGGATACAATTTGAGTTGTATAATAATTATCTTGAATTGTACATGTCTATACGGGAAGATTGCTATGTATTAATAGAGCTACGTTTGTTAATATGGCTTATATTTTCTCCCGGTGTATAGTATGTAGTTTACTAAACGCGCTTTAAAACTTGCTCTTTTCAATGATTTTCTCATTTTCTAATTTTGCGGTTCTGACTTGACTGTAAAAGCGACGATCAATGCGTGAGAAAGCACTTTATTTTTTAACCTTTTCCTTTTAAGGGGATGTAATTTTTGGATCTACGAGAAGAAGCGCTTCTAAGAGGAAGATGAGAGGTCCCGAGCTAAAGGTTAAGTAGGTTTTCCTTTGGTTGAAATCTGTCATTTTCTTCTTCCATCATGTTTCATGATCTTTCATTATTGCTGCTTCTGTGCGCTGGGTATGGGGAACACATATGTGTTATAAATAGATACCCTGTTCCCTAAATTCCATACTCAATGGTAGGAAATTCATATGCCTTCCTTCTTCCTCTCTTGGTGGAACACTTTTGTTGTGATGAGGGAGGCTTAAACCAACTTAGTATCTAATCGTTTGCAAGCATTTTGATGTAGTTTTTATTAACATCACCGCACAAATCAATCGAAATACGTATTTTTTGCCAACGTGATAAATTGAGGTTTTGATTTTTTACACGTTAAATATGCCTACGAGAATGCGTGGAGCTTTTGATATATAAGATGCGTCATCTTCTGCCAGGTCTGACCTCTCAACTCCTGCGATGTTGCTTCACCTCACGTTGTGAGTTGCATTAATTTTGTTCCTTTGAAAAGTTACGATAATTCATTTTGCTTAACGTTTGCTTTTTGTGTAACTTTGATTTGATTTTGAAAGCGGATTTTGTTTCATAGCTTAGTTTTTGCAGGATAACTTTTTAGTCGTCAGTGTCGTAATTTTGTTGCCCTTTTTTTTTAATTTATAATGCACAGGAATTAAATGGTAAAATTAATTTGCTTAATTATTTTCCTCAATTATTTCACTTGAAAAATATGGTTTCTGATTTATTTTATGTTTAATTTCATTTGTTTGAGTTGGCGCGTGTAGCAACGCATGTGCGTGCACTACTTTTAGTGAAAAAGTGTAGGCACCGGGAATGTAAAATCGTTTTTACATTTATTCTCTGGATAAATTTTAATGACGTACAAATTTTCACGTTTAAAAAGTGTCCTCACCGGGAACATAAAATCATTTTTACATTTATTCTCTGGATAAATTTGAATGACATGCAAATTTTACCAGTACAGTAACGTGAAAAGATTTTCCAAAAACCTGATCACTAGATGGTACGTGTAGGCCCATGCTATGAGGATGTTACTACAGGAAATGCAGGGTGACTTAGAAAATACGGGTAAACACGACCAACGAGAAAAACACTAAACCAAATTAAAATATTAAAAACGTTATTTTGTGGATCGGATTCGAAGGCTGTGTGAATAATAACAATTTTAAGGGTGCACTGACCCTTTTCACTCACGCTTATATCCTTTCAATGATGTGATGCGGAAAGCTGTAATAGTTCAAGGATACCAAAACCCAGGTGTCCGATTATCTTGAGCGTTGAATTCGGGATAGAAACTTTAAAACTGTGCGTTCAGATTTTAGGGTTCTTTATTTTGATATCTTGAGACAAGCTTTCTTCAAGGTTGCAAAGAAGAAGGAACACACAATCACGATCTCAATTATTTCTGATTGATGAAAGCTGCAATGAATAGTTGGTCTGTAAAATCTTATACTTTGATGTCCAACTGCGCTTCTTTTAAAGCATCAAAAATTACCGTAATATCGAGTAAGAACATTATTGAAGAATCATTTTGTGAAGCGAATCCTATTCTATTATGTTAAAGCTATCTCACATTGCTTAGTTTGGGCTTGATGATGCTTTGCATTTGTCTTTCATCAGTATCGGAACAAATTTTTGACTGAATTTGTCAATTATGGGATACGTGTAGTAACTCATAAATTAATTTTCGTAAGAAAGGTATAGCAAGCGTCAAGGTCCCTAAGCGAGTTGCCCATTGAGAGAAGCTGCAGAGCGTAATTTAACAACTTAGATGACCACGAAAATTTCTTCGAGGAATTGAACAATGACTCATGAATAGTCTACTGCGACTCATGTATAAGCCGTCAATTTGAATGCTCTGAAATCACAGTGGCTAATTTCTAACCGTATCCGGTATTAAATATGCTATATTTATCTCAATTTTTGTATCTTTGTAACTGACCGGAATGAGCGTTTCACATATTAAGTAACCAAACTTTCATCATTTTAACATGATATTTATCAATTTTGTGGCCTCCATGAAACTTGCAAGTGTGCATAAATTTGAAATTAAGTCAAATAATCTATGCTGATAAGATAGATTTAACTTTAAGATATTTTTTAGCAGATTAATCTATCACTATTAAGCCCCCCAACTAAATTTTAAAAGAAATTTGCAGAGTGATACACCATAAGTCCCCATATACCGAGTGAAGTACAGTATTAAATGTAGTAGATCCAGGATCGTCTTTCCGTTAGTACAAGATATTTGCTCCATCAAAACACTTTAGCCTTCTTCCTAAAGCAGTAATGGCTTCTCATTCGAGAAGTAAACATGCAATTTGGTCTAAATACGTAATATAGGACGCGCTTGACCATGCCTGTAATGAGTGTAACTAATGTATACTCTCCAAGCCGACATTGCTCATTGTAACCTCTAGAGGTGAACAGTTTTTCAGTGTTGTCTGCTACATGTTAAGGTTTTATTTGTTGAAAACGTAACTCCTGTAACTAAGTATCAATAAAATAATCTTTGTGATACAATCGAGTTTGACTCCCATGGATTTGCCCATTCGAAATGAAAGGAAGGAATCACTCTTCAATAAATATCGAAAAAGATTACTTTTAATTGGTGCATTAGTAGAGAAAACTCTGACTGTATACAGAGATAATTTAAATGTATTCCACCAATGATTACATGCACAACTCCCGCCATGGAAAGATGAGTGATCTGAAGCACCCAAAAGGCATTACTGTGGCGGCTACCTTAATTTGACGGCTGAATCGTTTTACTGTATTTTTTTCTGTGAGTAATATACTAGACACAAATTATTTAACCATGATCTGAATTGAGCGTTGTTTGTTTAAGTATTTGCCGTTCGGAATGACAATGGTGTACAACATTACTTAATTGGCCTTGGGCTCGGGCCATTACATTGACAACCTAAAGGCAAACAATTGTTGAAGTGTTTTTGAGCAATGCAAGTAGGTGCAAGAGAAGCGAATGAGACGCAAGCTAGCGCAAGAGACGAGCTTTGTACAGTTTCTCTCGCTAGCTATAAAATTTGAGAAAGAATGCACAGGATAAGACAAAAGCTGACTTGAATTACAGAAAAAACTTGTGTTGACACGTGAGAGAGTATAATTAATGAAGTGAGATATTCATTTAAGCAGCGAAAGCAAGTCATTGCTATTTCTTTGTGCTTATATAGCTGTGTACTATTTACAAATTTAATCAGTTGAACTAAAGCAGCCTAAAAATGTATCCATTTTCAGCCGAACGCTATGGACACATACTTTTTTGGGAATAGGTTTTGTAATCGTTCCCGCTGTAGAAAAATTGGAAGCTATTGATGACGTAGCGCACTATAGAGCCTGCGGGGCTCTATTTGTACGCAATGCAAATCGCTCCAATTAATGAGCTGTCAGAAATCAGTAAAAACGAATTTCCATCACATTACTACGGATCGAGTATCACGCTTAGCAAGTCTGCATTAACTTTAACATCATATTGCTCGTTTTTAATTGACCAGAATGAGCAGTCCCAAATTTCTAACTGAAGAAAAGAACATACCATCACCCTGTTAAAAAAATGCCAATAGCCCTCACATACGTACTCTAACCCCAAGAAAGTCAGGCACTGGGCCCCTTGATGAAACATTTCTCGCACTGAGAAGATTTTAAGATGAAAAGTGATTTCAGATCTAACCATCATATATAGGCGCTGACCTGAAAGAAAAATATCATGCTCTCGTTAGAGAATGTGGGAAATTTCCCACAATTTCATTTCAATTTAGAGGGAGCAAAAGACTCATATTTATTCGATTATTCAAGAACAAGGTAGCATTACACCTTTCGACTTGCGCAGAGATTTACACGTTAGACAACTTGACCAGCAACTACTCGCTGAAGTTTATTGCCTCACTTGGGGGGTATTATGCCACTTTTAGAAGAATAATTAGAAATCCAAAGGAAAACAGTCGGAAGTAGATGTTCAGGTAAGGACAGACAGGATAGTTTAAGAAATTTATTTTAATGACAGTCATAAACCCAGAAGAAATCATTCAACTGCAGCTCCAGAACGAGTGACACTCCATCCAAGAACTAGAAGCTAAACTCTGTATTCAATAAATTAAAGAGAAGTGAGTTAATTTCAAACTCGCGTAAATTGCGGCAACACGCCTCTGTTAATAATTCAATATTTAAGCCCTGAATACCTTTGAGAAGCGACATACCCAAAACTAAGCAAGAACAGAAACATAGGCACAGGTACACAATAATAAATGTAGTAGAAACACATAAGCGGCAAGAAATATAGAATACTCAGGTATAGTAGCGATAAATTAAACAATTGACAGTGGAAGGACAAGATTTAAAAGCAGAGAAAGACCAGCTCTCCCCTTAATTCCTATTTCAAAGCCGAAAAACGACATCGACAACATTTTCCAATGATCTGAAAACGTCAATAAAACAACGGAAGGAAGCAAAGCGACATCCCCAACTTCTCGCACCGATCCAGATAAATAAGTACACCTCACGAACATGTGGAAGATTTTCCCACAAGACATCTCTGTGTGGAAGGTTGGTCACTGAGAAACTCCTGCTTGCCAATGTCATAAAGAAACCATAGTTGATTTCTACAGGAAATGTAAGAATTGGGCATCACTTCGATGGCAGAACGTGAGTTTCAAAACAGAAAGCACCCTCAGTTTGGCCAGGGGCTACATGATCATTCGCTACCGTGGTGATATTTTCAAAAAAGATCAGAGGTATAGGGTTAAAACAAAACTTTCAGAGTGTGATAGGTCTTGTCAAAACAAGAGCAAGGATGGGCTTTTTTCCCTTATCGTGGAAACAGATGAGGTGAACGTTATCCAAGTTTTATTGTTGAAAAACGCTTCCTGAATAGAATTTTTGCAGTTTCTGGAAGAGATGAATTATAAATTACAGATTAAACAGAGTAGATGAAAGTATCGAGCAATTTAAGCGTGAAGAGGGCAGGGGTGACCGGAAAATAAAATTTATAGGTCACCCCTAATAAAATTTGAAAAATCTAATGAATACTTTCACTCATTAAATTTCTTCAGAGCACCATTCAAAAACGAGAGACTCGAGATTAGGTCGGGATAACAAATAAGCAACTTCTTGGAATGTTTTTTTTTAGCAAAGAACATAAAAAGTACCTTCTAGCAGGATATACTGAATTTGCCTCAAAGTAATGATTTTAAATAGACGCGTTGGGTTCTGTTTTGGACGATGAAGAGTTTGGTTTCTACATGTTCGTTTCTGATCCAATGACTTCTACTGGAAATATACTGCTTCGTTGTCTACTTCATATTTTAAACAAAATGCTTCTTTTTTTTCATTTCTCCTGATTCATCGGATCAATTGTTAAATCATTCGCTATACCTGTGTGCATAAGCATTAGAGTGAGGCTAATTTTTTTTAGATTTCAATGTAGACCTCCCGCATGCTTTTTAGAAAAAAGATAACACCTGTGGCAAACTTTACTAGCGATAGTAAAATTTTTCCTGCGAAAATATGTCTGGAATTAGAGTCATTCATGTTTTAGATGATGAACCAAGAAAGAAAAGTTTGAAGCTTCACGCTCAGTTTCGAAATCCATGCGCCTCAAGTGCTTATGCGCACTCGGTTTTGATAAAATGTTAACCCTTACATCCACCAGTAGCATGAAAAGTTCAGTCATGATTCACACCGGTTTTTAAAGCGTGCATTAGACGCAATATCTATGTATTGCTCTAAACCTGATGATTATTTTCTCAACGTAAAAAACGGGAAAATAAGAATTATAACAATTGTATTAAACGAATCACCATTTCCTAACGTTAAATTTCCGGCGACTGCTCAGACTGCAACATAGTCACCTTGACAACCACAGAACTCCATACTCGTGAGCCTGCTGCTCAGGCTTCAGGGCGAACACCGTAAGCCCTACAATTGTCATTATTTCCACTAATTCTTCTCTTGACCGTTTAAGATTCTCAACCATCGTAATCACCAGCCGGTAGCGAAGATAGCCATCCTTAAGCCTTCAAGGGCCTCAGCCGTCCAGTCCGCGTCCCTTCGTCTGGCACACAACTTTACACCCCTTTTAGGGACAACTTCTGGCCGGTCTGGTGGACGCCTCTATGGACCTTCTCGTCTCATCGCGTCGGTCTTCATCCACTTTCAGCCTCATAGCCGACGTTTTAGAGGTTGGTTGCCTGTAAGCTTGGCGTTAGCTAGCTGGTAATGCTAGAGTCGGCTACATTTGAAACTCACAACTTGACCCACAACTGCCTGGTTGATAACTGTAACTGTATAACTTTAACTTGTTCTCATAACTGATTACTACCAATTACGGCGTGCTTAAAAATTAAACTGTAACTCTTGCAATGGTAAACCTGTAACTCTTGCCATGATAAACATGTAACTCTAACTGAATAATCTTATTACGATAATCATTAAGCACTTAAAATTATTACCCTTGTTATCACACCAGGAAACGGGAGATGGAGGCAGGATTGGAGGTCCTGCGCCCTTGTCGTCCTCTACCTTAGCGATACCTAACCTACCTAATCGCGACTGCCGGGAGGTTCCTCCTAACTTGAAGAACACTCACCTGTTTTCTCTCGTTTTTTATTTCTATGTCGGAAATTAAATCACTCCCGGCTGTTGATAACTTTTATTACAATCCTTCCCAAAAATCTTTCGAGGACACTAAATATAAGAGCAATACTAAATTCGCCCCAAACGCGATCTTAAAGTATCTGTTTCTCCCCAGTTCCATACATCGATGAGATGATTAATAAGCTTCATTCTTTCTTATAATAATCGATTGGACTTAATCCCGATGATTACAAGCTTCGTGTCTCGTAGCATGTATGCTCTAACATTTCATTCTTACACAACTTGTGTCATTTCACATCAAGGGGTTCTTAACAAGATAAGGTCAATACGTTCAGCGTCTTCAATGATTGAAAACCCAGTAAAGTAACCCAACAGCTGACCCTTGTTATCATTTCATAACTGAGGAACATTCTCGGAGACAGAGTAGATTTCATACACGACGTAATATACTAATTCGAGCTGCATACAAGTAACATTCATTAATCCTAATTAGAATTTCCATTCTCTAATTCCTGAAACACGTATTGTCGTATAGGCAGTAGTGGTCAATGTGCACTGAAAGAGTTTAGGAACATGTTAAACATGTACTTGAGTATTGATGAGATATGCAATGCATGGAAATGCAATCTGAATTAGGCTACATCCATGTAAATTTCTGCGTTTTGCACTGCTGGTTTAGCCATGTATAACTTCAGTTTCATATACATATACTTTTGCGGTAATTGGAACAGGTTAGAAAAAGTGTGAAAATACTTTCAATTGCTCACTACATCGCTGAGTTTCAAAAACTGAATAGAATGACATCGTCCACAAGTATCCTAAAAATAGGCTGAAATGTTTGAGACTTGATTACCAAAAACGTTGTCCCATTTAGAAAAGAATTCCCAGTACTTCAAATACACACTCCTGATCAAAAGTTTAAAACCACTTGAAATTTTAGAAAAATGCCAACTTTTCAGTGATAAATAATTGAATGCATTCAACCAGGGATCGGTAACTACTAAAGGTAAATGGTGAGAAACACAAAAAATAACAATTGAAACAATTTATCAAGAAATCAACACTTTTAATGAGTAATGACTTTTTCAGTTAATCAATATGATAAGACTACATAAAAAAATCAGGAAATCTTTCTTCAACGACGTTGAGGTAAGCAAACACTGAACTTAGTAATGAGTGCTGCCTCCATTATTGTTAACCTCAAAAATTCTTCGTGGCACACTAGAAACGAGGGTTTCCATGAGGGCACGAGGAATGTTGTCCCAGCTCCTGAAGATGGCAGCACGAAGTTCGTTTACTGACGTAAATTGTTTACCATTTCCATAAACATCTCTCGCCATCCACCCCGAAACATTTTCTCATGGGTTTAAGTCCGGCGAACATGCTGGATGACGCAAAACAGTGACCCCATTTTCTTGAAAGAAAATTGAAAAAATTGAAAGAAAATTTTCTTTTCCTCACCCCATTTTCTTGCGGTTCATCGCCAAAGGCGATGAACCGCAGGGGAAGACACCAGTAAGTTTATATGATCTTGTGCTGTTTCTCTTCAATATCTAAGTTATTGAGGGAAGGTCCTCGACTGCCTCAAGCAAACCCCTGCGTTAGACTCCCCGTTGCCCACTCGGCTTGAGGAGCCGAGGGCCCGCCTCCACCTCAGGGAACAAACAGACGTGTTACGACAGCAGTTAATTGTTAATAAATGAAAAGCCCACGTTAGTGATAAACATTAATTAGGATCCCGCATTCTATCTATAGAAATGAATAATATCCTAGATGATTAAGATTCCAAATACAAGAAGTACATTGTGATCGAGGAATGAGAAAGAGGTATTTGACAACATGGACTTGTCCCTCAGCAGCGTTGTGGTGGTTATGTGAAGAGGGAAGCGGGTGATGATGGTAAGGCGTGGCGTCGTCTGGTTGTAGAAGAGCACGAGAGGCAGTTTGTAGAGTTGATTCGAAGTTGTGCTTATCCGCGAGAGTATATCTATAAATGGTTCTTTTCGAGGAGATGAAAGTCGTTGGCCAGACGTAGCATTTCAGTATTCCTCGTAGCGATTCCTTCTTAATTATAGATGTAGGGCGGTTATATCGTGAGAATATAACAGAAAGTCGTAGTCTGGCGGGCGGTGTGGACTGCTGCATTATCCTGCTGAAAAATCCATCCATCACCACACAGACGAGAACCCTCTGCTGAAAAAGATGATCTTTGCAGCATTCCAACGTAACCAGCAGCTGTTTGACAACCCTGCACCTCCTGAAGCTCCATGGTTCCTCTGTAGGAAAATGAGCCCCACACCATAACGGAGCCTCCACCACTATGACGCTTGGAAAACATTTCAGAAGGGATTTCTTTGTCATGCCAGTACCGTTGGAAGCTATCAGGGCCATCCATATTGAATTTTTTCTCATTAGAAAACAAAACTTGAGACCACTTCTCAACGTCGCATGTTTGGCGCTCATGAGCAAACTGTAAACGGGCCACTTTGTGACGTTGAAGCAAACGAGGACCTTGTAGACGCTTTTTGTTCTTCATGCCGTTTTGTCATCAGTGCCGCCTGATTGTTACTGCACTGCAATCAATATCTGTGAGGGCCTTAATTTGCTTGGAAGACCGTCCTCTGTCTTGAGAAACCACCCGTTTTATTCTCCTGCCCAATGCAGGGGAAATTTTTTTCGGTCTACCGCAAGATTTTGCTGTTCCATAATTCTCTGGGTCCTTCTGAAATTTGCAAATTACAGTTTTACCGCGGTGAATCTCAGCTGCGATTGCACGTTGCGACAAGCCTTTCTTGTGCAGTTCGACAATTCGACCACGATCAAATTCGGAAAGTTTGCTTGCTTTGGGCATGGTGAAACCTTTACGCTATTAGTGCCAACATGTAACTAATCTAATTTGCCGGAAATTACCCTTAAACTAAACTTTGTTTACCCTGGTCTTATAATTATGATCAACTGAAAAAGTCTTCATTCATTAAAAGTGTTGATTTCTTAATAAATTGTCACAATTGTTATTTTTTGTCTTTCTCACCTTTTACCTATAGTAATTATCGAACCCTAGTTGAATGCATTTAATTATTTATCACTGAAAAGTTGGCATTTTTATAAATTTTCAAGTGGTCTTTAACTTTTGATCAGGAGTGTATCTTTCATGGATTGAAAAGTGGTGAGCAACGTTATGTAATTAAGTTCTTGGGAGGATTGTCGTTCAATTGAATATGAACCCAAAAAATAAAACCATTCCAAACACAACCGTGAACATCCAAAGATGGGTTACAACGTTTTCATAAATCAGTATCACGACTGTCGACATCGATTTCTCATTTTCTCAGTGAAACTAGGAAAATGTCAACAGTAGCAAAGCTTCTAGACGATTATTACGGACTCGATTTAAATCGCTTTGTAGTGATGAAACTTGGGATTTCAAGCACCAACAAAGAATAACAAATCTTGGAAAACTTACAAAATTTTCTAGAAGGAATTTCTCATGAAAGTTTCAATGAGATTTGAAATCACAATAAACTGGACCATGCAAAGCCCAAAAGTTGAAATACTGTACAACACATGAAACGCTAACGTACTTTCCAGTACGAATCCAATGCTATGTGCTTGAAATGCAATACGAAAACGCGTACTTTTCTGTTTACCTCAGCTTCGTACGCTTGCATCTTTCTTCAATTAATGTAATTTATGCAAGCGAATATTTTCAAATCTCTTCAAGAATATCATTGAATTCTGCTCAAGTCAAATCCTTTCAGTCTGACCATTGAGTGACGTAAGTTATGTTTAAATTCTCACGTTTATTGTGAAATTGAGAGAGGGTAAAATGGTTCTTTTTATCTTGCATTTCGAAAGCCTAAAGGAAATAACGTGCTGTTAACTTTCCATGTTTATTGTGTGGAGGAACCATTTCATTCTAGATCCAGGAATTTAAACAAAATAAATCATGGACCAGTGTTTTCTGTCGCCATTCACGAAACATTGAATTTTGCTGAAATTCCACTCCATTCATTCAGAGTCTTCAAATACTTTTTAGGTTGCATTTCTACACAGCTGTCCTGTAATGTCAACTTATCTTTTTGGGGATGTTGTAGTAGTATACTCATTTAACGACAGCTTCGGTCCAAGACTATTTAGCTGTCGCTTTGGCAATGTGCCAAAGTTACAAAACATTATACAATTTTATGGGATCCTTGCATTGTAATAATAATAATTTGCGTTTCGTTGCGTCTCGTTGCGTCTC
>JACJUY010002551.1:0-12967 GCA_014220935.1 Platorchestia sp. MABIK | reverse complement strand
GAGTGGTCAATTAGAGCCCTCTCGAGTGGTTCATTAGAGCCCTCTCGAGTGGTTCATTAGAGCCCTCTCGAGTGGTTCATTAGAGCCCTCTCGAGTGGTTCATTAGAGCCCTCTCGAGTGGTTCATTAGAGCCCTCTCGAGTGGTTCATTAGAGCCCTCTCGAGCGGTTAATTAAGGCCCTCTCAAGTGGTGAATTAGGGCCCTCGCGACTGGTTAATTAGAGCCCTCTCAACTGGTTCATTTGAACTCATAATTCATCAGCAATAGAGCTTTTCTAATTGGAAGTTTGGTCAACTCACTTTGACGAGACAGTCTCAGTAATCTCTGGGCCAGCAATTTTGACGAATTTTCCCTTTGTTTTCTGTTCACTACATCATGCTATGAATGTTTCACTCCCTTCATAGTCTATTTCCTCATTTTTTTAATGGGGCTCGTGACTTCACTCCAGAAGAAATTTCAAAGAAGGTTTTTCAGCCGGCTATAAAACTTTGAAAATCAGATAGAATTTAAAAAAAAAAATTCTATTGTTAATCCGCGTTTAGTTCCAGCCCCTTTTCATTTCATACATTCAAATTTTGAAAGGCAACTAGTCGATATCTCCTAGTTTCAGTCGCCTGAAGTTCCGTTACGCCACTGTATATAGTAGTTTTGCGTCGTCTTAGAAGATTTCAACAATCCGACAGTCCCATGTGTTAAGTTATTATAATACGTTGAGTCAAACTTCCGAGCCACAAGAAAGGCGATCTCAAAAAAGCGAAGAGAAAGTATTACATAGAATTGACAATAGAAAACAGGGATTACACGCAGAAGGTGTGTTCCCACACA
Source organism: Platorchestia sp. MABIK (assembly GCA_014220935.1). Classification (NCBI taxonomy): domain Eukaryota; kingdom Metazoa; phylum Arthropoda; class Malacostraca; order Amphipoda; family Talitridae; genus Platorchestia; species Platorchestia sp. MABIK. The sequence continues at coordinate 12,142 of JACJUY010002551.1, read as the reverse complement.
GGATATCCTGCCCATAGAAACAGCATATTAGGAATGAAGAGGAACAAAAGACAAAGAAGAGATATCGAAAAAGACGGGAAAATAAAAAGAAACGCCTACGCGAAAGATAGAAATCCCCGCATGTCTATCTCTAGCTCAGGTAATCCAACAAAAATTTAATTTTATTACCGAAGATATATTACGGACGACTCTTCGTGACTGGATCTGGCCCTGGAGTCCTGTATGGACTACCTCAAATTCATAAACAAGATTTTAAAAATTAGTTTGCTTTCCGGCCAATCTTTGCCGGTTATCGCCCACCTAGCTTTGAATTGTCAAAATTTCAACTCCCTATTTTGAATCCTATCACGTGAAATTATTTTACAATTGAGAATTCAAAATCTTTCGTTAATCTAGTCACTGCAATATTTAATGGCGATAATTTTCATGTGATATCGGTTGACGTCAATGATTTTTTTACAAATGTTCCTGTAAATGAAACTATTGAAATCATCTTAAACCGTTTGTTCGAAAGAGGACGGACTGTTTTGGGCCTCAGTAGGGCATTATTCAAAACCCTCCCTTCAGCTCTCAGTATTGAACTCTTTTTTTTTGTTTTTGACAGTAAATTTTATCAACAGTTGGATGGGTTAAGCATGGGGCTACTACTTGGCTCTTCTTTTGCTAATATTTTTATTTCCTTTCATGAGCAACAATAGCTTAGGAATTGTCCTCCAGAGCTCAACCCTTATTTGTACAAGCGATATGTAGATGATACCTTTTTCATGATCGGTTACATTGCTCTCTTTTCCTAGATTATTTGAATTATAAACACCCAAATATTACCTTTACGCTAAAAACTGAACAGAATGGTTGCATTTTTTCCTTGATTCTTTAATTACAAAAGAGTGTTATCATTTGTGTAGTTCAGTTCTTTGAAAATGCAGTTTCACCGGTCTTGGCATCAGTTTTTTCTAGTTTTTGCGCTTTTCGATTTAAAATAACCGGTATTAAAACGCTATTGTCAAGGGCCTTTGCAGTTTTAACTTTATCAATTTTCATCAGGAGTTTACTCTTTTAAAAAGGTTTTTATCCCAATAGTTTCCAATGCGTTTTTTTGAGGGAACTTGGAGGAATTTTTTCAATCTAATGTACTACCAAACCTCTACTGTTGCTACTGTAGGAAAGAAATATTTGTTTTGTATCCTCCCTTTCTTCGGTCAGCAATCGGAAAATGTGAAGAAAGAATTGCATGTACTTTCACCCAAATATTTCACTCATGTTAACTTTCATTTTGTGCTTCTTAATAAATATCGAATTGGTTCCTTCTTCAACTACGAAGAAAAACTTCCAAAAGGTATGCTCTCTTCTGTAATTTATCGACACAGCTGCGCACAGTGTACGTCGGAGTATGTGGATTCTACCACTAGAGCCTTGCATATATTCGCGTTGCGGAGCATGCCGGCAGAAGTTATCGCATGAACCGTCCTCTTTCTGTTCCTTCTCACTCAGTCATACGAACCCATGCTGAAAGATGTAATCTTCCAATAAAATTAGACAATTTTAATATTTTATCCGCTGCTTCGAATTTCGTTGATCTGAGCATGATGGAATCTCTTTATATTTTACAACGAAAACCTTTAACCGACTCCCAATCCGCTTTTCCTTTGCAAATAGTTTAGCGATTTTATTTAGTTTTACTTACTCTTACATTTACTTTCGATGTTGGCAATTTTTTAGAGCAATTTTTGAGAATGGTTAATTGAGTCGAAGATTAGATTATTAGTTAGTTTGAGCCTCCCTATCCGCTACAAAGGCGATCCAAAGAGAGGAAGGAGGAAGGCACCATTNGTAATAAACAAATAGTGAGGTTAGCAAGTGGGATTTGAGGCCAAGGGCATCTCTCCTGCAAGGGGTAACCTTTTCTCATCTGGTTCTATGTATTATTTACTTTAGATCAGTCTTTTCATTCATCCGTTTTACATATGAATTGAAATGCCCTTTTACACGCAATCAACAATAATTTGTAAAAAATTTATGACAGAATGTATAACTTGAAAACAGATATGATACTACACTTATATTGAGTTTAGAACAGAGGTCGCATAGACACACACTCTCTCAGCTTCCTTTTGACGACCAGACTCGGGTGGCCACGTTCAGTACATACCAGGGGAAACGTAACCTAAGCGCGCTCCATTGATGCCGACGATAGGCAATACTTGGTTACATGCAACACTAACACTTTCAATCCTGTTTTCTTCTTTTGAATAAGGATATCGTAAATCACTTCACCTATAAGGTCTACTTTGCGGACAGTATTAACTGGGAGCTGACAACTGATTACAATTTTTATTTTTTGTTCAACTTTTTGATGCAAAACCTTGTCTGCCAATAATCCTGAGAACACCATGAGAACATTCTGCTCATTTAAATTCATTGTATAGCATTAGTGAAGTGCTCAATAAATGTGAATTACTGTAACTAGTTTTTCGATGAAGTATATTTGCGGAACACGAATGTATTTAGAAGTCAGATTCATTGGATGTATACCCATCATGGGGATACGACTACTGTATCTATGGGAATTAGCTCTCCCAGGGGGAAAATGTGAGGGCTCGAGCTGAGAGTTAGGTAGGCCTTCTTTTTGTTGAAATAAAATACTATTTTGTTATGCTAAGGACCACCTTTTTTTTATCGGTTCACTACTGTTCTGTTTTTCAGCACCTCTGACTTTCTTCAACTTTTATTTTATTTTATGAACTTCTATCTCAACTTACTGTTTCTATGCTGCTTCTGCATAGATTCCTCATTCTCTTATCTCCGTACTAATTGGTGTCTTCCTGTTTCCTCTATTCGATACGCTCTTCTTTATAGCGGTTAGGGAGGCTTAAACTAACTTATAATCTAATCTTATGGGATGTATAATTTAATACTACGAGACTTCTAATTTTTTCAATTTAAATATTCCTGCTTCCCTTTGACGCAATCTTCTTTTCGTGACGTTAAGACAAATAGTTGAATTTTGGGTGAGGAGGACCTCATTTCGAGTCCTCGTGACGACGTGGTACATTCGCTAAAGCAAACAGCTCCGATGGTGAAGGTATAAAACCAAGAATACAGGGATAAAAAGGGGAAATTTCTTCTAGTCACTGACCCTGTACTTCATTCTCCTTTGCGTAAAAAAAATGAATTTCACAGATGGTATTGGGAGCAAGTCGTGTTCACAATTACTACATTCAATTCAATCGTTTCTCCAATTGAAGTAAGTTGAGAAGTGGAGATCAAAATGTTTGAGGCAAAAGAACTTGAGATACGAGTTCGGAAACAGATTTAGCGTAGTATTTTAAGAAGTTTGAAAAATGTCATTAAATAACTTAAATTAAGGCCACCGTAGACCTTTTTTAGGCCAAATGTTAAAGTTTTGGCTTTAAAGTGAAGCTATACATGTGCTGAACAACCACAATAAATTGTACAGGCGTGCACTCAATAGAACGCTTACTATCGGGGTGGACTGGTGGTGAGGGAGAACTATTTATGTTGTAAAAAATTTTCTGAACAAAGCTTTTAAACTTTTTGAATGACAAATCTTTTAAAACTTTTTAGTCATAGAAACAAAAATAAAATATTTTACATTTACAAACTGTTTTTTTTTTGTGTGAAATGTCACAATGTATTTTGCTTCTGTGGAAACCTAAAATGTACCTCCAGCGAAATGCTACTCCTACTATTTTTGGCGTAGAGAGTCGAGATGTTTTTCGAAAGAAAAATAATAGGGCTTCAGCACTGAGGTAGCAATTTGAGATTTGCAAATTAGGTAAAAAAACGACAGGCCATCAAAATAAAAAAATAGAGTTTTTGACAATTTTTCAAAATTTGTTTTTTCATTCAAAATATCTTAGAAACCAAAACGGTTTTCAAACATTCCAACTTCAGCGTTGTTGCCCAAGTGTTTATCTTTTAAATAACGCTTGTTTCGTGTCTATAGGTTGAAATTAAAATTTTGTAGTTGTAGTGTTTGCTATATTTTCCGTTTTCTTTGCCGTAATTCATTTTCTATGAAGTGAATCGAAAATTCCCCATATGGGTACCCCGTTTTTTTCATGCGTTTTACCATTCTATCAAAATTCATGAGCATTAGTTCACAAATAAAAAAAAACGTGGAAAAGGTGTACGGTCCCCTTAATTCCTGTCGCTGATGAGTGTTTATAGACAATGGAAGACTCGAAAAGGAAAATAACGGAGTATTTATCAGAGCAAAATGTTTTACTTGCATCTTTCCGTAATTTTTCAGATTAGGATTACTCTTACTGCCCATAAAATGTCACTAAAGTGCATTGATGGAGAAAAATAGATCAAGATTTTAATATAGTGAGCGATCACTGGCGATTGGCTTAGATTTTACTGGCCTGTTGAAAAGTTAGATTATGCTAGATTCAAATGACTCTGATGGAGAAGGTTCAGGACAGCATAGAAAAATTTTTTTGTTTGTAAGGTACGGTCTAGAAAAGACACGAACAAGTTAATTAACAATGAATTGGTGTAAAATAATTTTTAATTTGGCTAGATTATCAGAAGTCTGAGAATGTTAAAAGTTTGATTGATATCTCGGCAATAGAATAATATTAACTGAAAATAAAACAATTATGCCTGACGGTCTTTAGGAACTGTGGATATTATGTTGCTTGGTCGAGCTTTATCAACTAGAAGTGGAATAAGAGCTATCATACTATTCCCGTATTCTAAGCATCTTGTGTTTTGCTAATGAATGATTGGTTTAATCTCAAAGAATTGGAATCCAATCGTCATCATGGAATTGCACCAGAGAAATTTGTTAGCTTTTAAATGTTCTTTGATTATAGTTTTAAATGAATTCATGCACACTAAATATATGAACAGTTCTTTTGCCGTCAAACTACCGATTTTCCCAGGAGCTTAGAATCTTCCGATAATTTTAAATTTTTTTGTGAGATGACCTATTATGACCTTTTCTAATCGGTTAATAACTAGAGCGATAAATGGTCTCCATTTTACTGCGTTCTACAAAATTTCATGAATGTTCGCAAATTCATTGATTTTTATTATGGCTCTTTAAGCTCCGTATTGATCTCCGCTTGTTCGGTATAATTTACATCCATGCCGTTGAAACGAATTTAATGAGAATGAATACCATCAGTGTGATACAACTATTGTGTCTACGGGTACAAGCGCTCCAAAGAGAAAGGTGCGAGGCCCCGAGCTGAAGATAAGGTTGGCCTTTCGTTCAATGAAATAAAATAGAATTTTTTGCTTTACACCGGACCGTCTTCAAGGGGAAAAAAGTGAGGTCTAGAGCTGAGAGTAGGCCTTTTGTTGAAATAGACTAGGTTTTTGCTTTGTTTGAGAACCTTGATTTTGGTTTACGGTTATCATGTTTCTCATGACTTTCTTCTTCGACTTTTATTTGGTTTCATAAACTTCTTTTCTAACATCCCGTTGCTATGCGTCAAGGATCGTATGTGGTAACCCCTATTGTTCACAAATTCCCCGTTCTTTTAACTCTACGTTAAATGGTACAATTATTCTTCCTCTTTTTCGAACATATTCGTAGATGTTAGAAAGGATGAAACTAATATAAAATTGAATCTATGCTGCAGGGTGTGGAGACGTACTCTGTGCATAGATTCCCCGTTCCTTTAATTCCGCACAAAATGGTTCCTTCCTACTTTTCTTTTTGAAAAGCTTTTCTTATTGTAGTTAGTGACGCGTAAATTAACTCATCTGATAATCTGAGTTTAAATGACCCCGTTACAGAATGCATGAAGCATGAGCGTTTCAAAAGCATTAATTCTGAAATGGGCCCGATAATTCGTTGATTTCTTTTACACTAAAAGCTCTAAAGTGCATGTATAGCTCTCTTTCTAATTGAAAATTGGGAAGTGCCTGAATAATATTCATTGTGAATGTTTTGACAATTTTTAATGTAATAGATGCTACGAAGCTCACTTCACAGAAGATATTGAAAAAAATTGTTACCTGAACATGGCCTTTATTTTTTAATGAATTTTTCATGAAGTTTGACCTATTTGGTAGGACACATTTGACAAATTAATCAATTTAAAACTGGAATATAGCCGGCATTTGGTCTTCAATCTATTTTTGTTAGACTTAATTTATAGACTTAGACTTTGGTAAATTATATTTCAACAGTATTTTTCCAGTGAAAGGGACAACATTGGGTTCAGAAAATACCTTACCAAGATCTCAGTGAGTGACCGACAAAATTACTATCATATATATCAGCTTCAATAGATCTGTTCAATGTGGTAGCAGTGAATGACCCCATTTGAGCTGTCGATGTCACTGTGGGTGTGAGGTTCATCTGAACATCGAAGCCAGACAAACCTGAGTTGACTCGAGTGTGTCCACTCTTTGCTCTCTCAAGTAGAGATAGTCTAAGGATGCTTAAAATCTCAGTTTAGACGCACAAATAAAAATCTCAGTTTAGACGCACAAATTGATCCTGACTGTATTTGTCCAAATAGCATTTCAGAAACACGTGCTCCAAATCTTTGCTGTACTCGGATCAAAGTCAAATGTAAGATGAGGAATGGTAGTACACAGAGTCGCAGTTGTAGCACGAATAGTATCTACAAGTTCCTTGAATATCAAGAAGACAGTGAGGACTCTGGTACGGGTTCTAATGAATATTCAGAAACTTTACGAGTCCAAGAGTTTGAAAAACGATTCAACAAATTTTTTCAGACCGTTCTACCTGAGCCGGTAGAAAGAACCATCAAGGTCTTCAAGTACATGTCAGGTGAGACTCTTTCTATGTTGGTTTGTTCATCTTCCGTCAAACCTATCTCGCGGATTTAAATTGCAATCTTCGGATGTCCGGATGTCTTAGAATCTTGATTATAATATGTATAAGTTGCTCTTGAAGGTATTTAAGGCAGCACATCTTAGCTTCAGTCAACTCTATTGAATACTTTGGCCAGGTTTAGATTTACGAGTACGTATGTGTCTTTCCAATCTCTTCTCTCGATTTTCTTTCTATCATTTTGAAAATATTTGTAGTTAATTCGGGTCGTAACGTATTTGCATGTCTGGTTTATCTTGACCTTTGACTTCTAAAATGGTCTACACTGCTGCACATAGCCGTGTTGAAAGCCAACTTACTTTGCACTTAACTTGCAATAATATTAGAATGCATTTTTACAGGATTTGCGATGAACTTGAAATGACCCAGTTCAGGGTTTAAAATTTTTAATGAGGGAGATGATGTTGCGCAATTATTTAATTCGATGTATGATCATACAAATAGTAATACGTTAACATGACAGATAATTAAAAGTGCTTGTTTACCGCCTCAAAAGTATCAAACGCACTATAAAAATTAATTTTGAAGCTATGAAAAATAGTCCTTAAAGATTTATCCATGGTAAACATACATTTCTCAATCTTTGATGTCGAGATTCACAAGTTCGTTTTATCAGTCCATTTCACAATTACGTCATTCAGAGCACCAAAATAAAATTTTCAACTGTGCGACTTAACGTATAATTTATGAGGTAAAAAAAATTCTCGAGGGACTCGATCTTATTTAAAATGATAGGGAAGGGGTTGGGACAAATATTTGGAAAAAATTAATGTAGTTTTAAGGAACGAGGGATTCCGTTCTCGCACACCAAGATAGACACCTGAGTGGCAAGTGAATTCTATAGTCTAAATTTAATCACGGAACATAGAGAAAATCCTGCAAATTTTTAGGACTTCGACTCTGATGTGACGAGAGCAAATTGAGTTACTCGGGTGGTTAAGTATTCGTTACGTTTGAGAGCAAAGAACTGGGAGCATGATTGTAATAATGGACTCCTAGTAAAGTTAAATTTAGTGAAGGCAGCGTTGAAGATTTGGGGCTGATTTTCATCTGCAGGTCCTTACAAATTCCGCATTAATGAATGAAAAATGAATGCTCGGATAAGTCGCAAGAGTCTCGACTATTTCTGCACCAGACTTGTAGTTGGGCCAAGAAACACTCCCCTGCCGAAAATTTTGTCACTCCTTGTTGAAATGTAGATCCAAATTTTTTGACAGGTTTCTTCACAACGAATTTAAAGAATGAAAACGAGGAAACGTAGTTACATTCAGTGTCATTAGTTATCAGTACTGCACCTGCCTGCCCTCATCTAGACAACGTACATAATTCGACCGTTGAACGAGACTTCAAATCAAATCTCTCTTTAACAAAAGACAGATTGTAGGCTTACATCGGGCTGACAAATCTACCGGAAAAGTGTCTCAAATGATGGCTGTAAGGCTTATGACTCCGCAATAGAAAAATAATTATTGTCCTGGAAAAAGATGAAGTTTAGTCAATCAGTGGAAGAAGTGATGGCTAAAATTCTGGAAACGAGCAACAGGCGTTTTCTAAAGCAATTGGTAAAAATCGAAAAACTAGTTCAGCAGTTGTCTTGCCGAAGTTTGTTGTTCAACGAAGTTGGAGACAATTTATAGGCGCCCATGCACCGAAAACTGAAGAGGATCGGCTTCAGGATTGGTACTTCAATCAGGTAACCAATGGTCAGTAAAGCTAATCGAACGAAACGGCTCCAATTTGCTAACAATCGTAAAAACTGGAGTTATGGAAACACGCCTTATGGTCGGTAGACTGAATTGAGGTTCACCTTCTTCCCATAAGATGGCAGCCTTAGTGCTCGTTATAGCCGTGTGGTTTAAGGACTTGCCTTACCGTGAAGGCATCGAGGGTTCAAATCCCGGCTCTGTGTGGCGATTTTCTCCATTGGGTATAGGGAAATATTCAAAGCACAATTCCCCACTCTACCCAGGTGTCTGAAATGGGTAACGGTATTGACTGGGGGAAAGCGTCATGGCGTCCTGGCGTTAGTTATAAGGCATTTGAAAAACCAACGTACAAGGTGGTATGTATCAGGCTTGAATTGGAAATGAAGCATCCTTAGATGCCAATGTTTGTTTTAAACTGAGAAGGAAGCCCATGAAGCTTTAGATCCTTCATTCCGACAGTGCAGGCTTTCGGGAGAAGTGCAGCGATTTGTGGGCGCTTCACAAGTCGAAAATAGGTTCAGCAACCTTGTACAACAATAAAATATCTCGGAATTATTTCCCTCATGATGTGAAATAATTGTATCTATAGGAATTAGCACTTCCAGGGTCAATCTTATCTTTTCTGTTTACTGCTGTCCTGTTTCTCAGCACGTACTACTTTTTTAACGTCTATGTTGTTTTATAACCTTTCTCAATTTACTGTTTTTGTGTCCAAGGCTTGAGTGGAAACGCATCTTGAACACAGATTCGTCATTACTTTAACTCTAGACTGAATGGTGCTTTCTCCTTCCTTGCTTTGGAACACATTTGCTGTTAAAGAGACTAAAACTAACTCATCAAATCTAATCACAGGATTATTCGAACATCCTATGTAACCGAGGTCTCCAGTGTACGGATTTTTATTCTCCTGTTGGTTCCGATATTTTTTTTTAAGACAACGCTAGCGTCCACCGGTCTCCTGTAAAGCAATCTTGGTTATGGATCGCGAGGGCTCATTTTCTCAAATGGGCTGGCTTCCACAATCTCATGATTTAAACCCTAACGAAAATTTGTGTAACCAACTGGAGAGAGCTGCGAGCCTCAATAGCTCTTCATCTTCGTTAGAAGATCTATCTGAACACTTGCATGTCCTTTGGAATAATATTTCCTCATATTTTTTACAAAATCTTGTAAAAGCTACACAAAAGGGAATGAAAGCTGTAATCAATGCTAAAGGTGGTCCAATAAACTATAAAGCTAGATTATTTCCACCACAACTCCATTTCTCTTGAGTGCGACAAACTTTTGGGCCGAGTAGTGTACACACAAATATTTCCAAGATCTTTGAAGCAAATGTTCCCAAGGTCATTGATGCAAATATCCCAAAGGGATTTAAGCTTGCTAACGACAAATGATCGTACTACAAAACCGCTTTTAAAAAGTTGAATTAGATAATTTTGAAAATGTTCATTTAATATTGTTCCCACAACCATGGAAATGATCTACTATTTGCACCTCTCAGGGGGAGACCCTTATTGTATCTATGGGAATTAGCGCTCACAGGGGGACTATGTGAAGGCCCGAGCTCAACGTTAGGTAGGCTTCCATTTTGTTGAAATAGAATAGGTTTTGTTTTGTCATGGACCATCTTTTTTCGGTTCACTGCTGTCCTGATTTTCAGCACCTACTACTTTCTTCAACTTTTTCTTGTTCCATGAACTTCTTTCTTAGCTTACTGTTTCTGTGCACCTTGTGCATAGATTCCACGTTCCCTCAACTCCATACTAAATGGGGCCTTCCTCCTTCCTCTCATGGAACATCTTTGTCGTGGTTAAGGGAGGCTAAAACTTTCTTATATATATATATATATATATATATTCTGCAAGTAGCACATTGTGTTACCAAATTTGTATTCAGCGCAAAATAAACCGTAAAATGTTAAATTTTTGGTTACTATGAGGTTGTGTTACTAAGGTGAACAAACTTTTTTACCAATAAATAGGATATTTATTGCAGTCAATCTAGTTGCTGAGCATTATTTGCTATTGCCGGCCCCCACGGGGTTCAGTTGTAACTTTCACAGACTTTATGCGGAGCAGATTGTTCGTCAAACGAGTTTCATTCTGCTGCTGCCGTGAAATCAAAACTAAAAGAATTAGTTAGCACTGTGGTATTTTTTATAAAATTCTGCTTTTATAAAACATTTTGTTTAAACTTGTATTTTGATTGTACTGCGTGTCTTTGAGATACGAGGCCAAACTTCTTGCATTATTCCAGAATTCTGTTTCATAGCGTAAATAATCTTTGGTTTTACTGTTCAGCGGAGTTTTTTAGACAGTAATTCGACTCGGCTTATTTTAAATAATTTCTTGATGTTCTAAGATGATGAAATTCTGCTCTTTAATTTTTTTTAACCAGCTTTTATTCGTCTTGAAAAGACTACTCTTTTGAAGTATTTATCATTTCGGTGAAGCTGTCATTAGCAATAACTCGGTTTTTCGTTCCAGATCGTTCACGGAAGAGACTTGGATCGAGAGCAGCCAAGAACAGCTTCCTGACGACACTCTCCTCTGACTGCGTCATGCAAGTCGCCTGCGTGAGTACATAACCTGAATTCCTCGCTCATTTATCCTACACTCGTCTGTCTGACCAATGTCAGAATTTCAGTTTTTGAAAGTTTTGAACAGAGACACTCTATTACTTTGCTAATCAATATTGTAACTAATATGCTCATCCAAATGCTCCGACAAATTTATCTCAGTTCGCAAAAGATGTTTGTTATAATTTTGTATTTTTTAACAACACCTAAGTAATGTATCGACAAAAAGTGTAGAAAAATTGAATGAGGCAAAGATAGAGAATTTGGAATGGGTTTACTTGAAGTGGGGAGGGTTAGGAGAGATAGCAGCAATATGATTGTATGAAAAATGGAAAATTCAAACTCATTCATGGAGAACATATCCTTATCGCTGGTGTGTGCAGAGCCAATAACAAGTCTTTCTTTACCTGCACCCACATACTGCAATGCCGGTTGCTTGTAAAGTCCCCGGCGTACAGGTAACCGCATCGACAAGGCTGAGCATAACAGTACAACCGCACAACAAATGTAGCATGACCTGCACTTCTGGATAGCTCTGAGTAGGAGTACATATCCGAGCGATGTAAGTTACACCAGTATGTTTTTTGTCATAAACTTCTGTTCATCTTTGACAACATTTTGCTAGTCGATCGAAAATTTATACGTGCGTGATTTCTATGGAAGTACAGTGGTGGACTATAGTCCATGCATGATATCTTCCTTATTCAAATGCTCCCCGAATTTTTCACTTGGGAAATCACTTGATTTGACAATACAAACTCGACTTCACGATCTAAATGAATTATTTTACGCGCTCTGATAATTCACGAGCCCTTATTTCTCATAGAAGCACATGTCGGCGTGGATATTTTACAAACTTTAACGCGGAAAATAATAGCGAGGAATAAAGCTTTGATACAAACACTTTATATTGAAAGCTCTACAGTTGAAAATTAACGTTTCGACTCAATTACCCCTCAGGGGGATACAACTATTGTATCTATGGGAATTAGCGCTCCCAGGGGGACTATGTGAGGG